>NXFB01000105.1:212071-222402 GCA_002525835.2 Ipomoea batatas
ACCGTACGGCCGCACGTAAGGGCGCGGCCACATTTGAATAAAATTATATATATATATATATATATATATATATATATATATGCAAGGGAAAAGCAAATAGCAAACATCAATTCAAACAACTACATAAAGTGAAATCAAGCAATACCGTACCAATTACATCAATGTAGAAAGTTCACTTGGTAAAGTATTCAATGCATGCAGACCAAAAGAGAGATGATCAACTCAGTATTCTTCATCATATCATTAAATCAACAAAGAATTACTTTAAGTATTTAAGGCATTTAGCCCGCACGAAGCCACAAACAACTTTCAACTTGGAAACAGTCCGTAAGGACAGCTCAGGTAGTAAGAGTGTTCTACCTACAACCGAGAGACTGGAGGTTCGATCATCAAACCCCTGAGTTTGAGCCGGTCAGCTATAGGTAACCTAGGCTGGTTAGTTAAAAGAACTTTCGACTTGGAAACAGAGACGAAGAAGTTTCTTCATTTCGTCTCTGGGCCCGAGACACAAAAGTTTCTTACTCTCCGAAGACAAAGACGGGGTGGGGCGAGATATTTTTTTAAAAAAATATTTACTTAATATTATTAAAATAAATTTTAATTTTTTTAATAGAATGACCGCTATGTCAGATAACCTGAGAAGCATGTCAAATTTGATCGAATTACAAAACTTTGAATAGTTTATAGACCTCTAATTGTACTTTTTTTTAGGTAGATGATGTCCAATTACATTTTTGAGTGTAGTTCAATAGCTAATTTAAATATTTTTCTATAAATAAAATAAAATAAAAATCTTGTGCCTAGCTTGGGGCCGGCCCAAAAAGAGGCACAGGGTAGGCCCGACACAAAACCGGTCCAAGTAATTCACAATCAGTCCAGTCTATACTTCGTATTATTTAGTTATCATATTACTTTGATAAAAGATTAATAAAAAACTTAAAATCTTATCGAACATTGAATATACTTGCATACAGTCTACTCCCCTAAGATCCACCTTTTTGGTGAATAACCAAAAATTTCTTTTGTTTTATGCAATTAATAAGTTTATGGCGAATATTACATCTTTTACTTTTGTAATTAATTAACAATTTAATTATAGATGAATCAACAATATGAATTTGAAAGTTGACAGAATCAAAAGTGCAGCCAAAGGCTTTATCTTGTCTTAAAAAGACTCCATAGTTTGCAACGAGATAAAATGTGAGTGTTTGAATATTAAGCTCAGTGTAAAATGAAAAGATAAATGATTGGTTTGGATGAAGGAATTTGGAAGGAAATAAATTAGTATTTGGTTCGTTTGTATTGGTTGATACTAGTGAAAACTCTTATGCTTGAGAAGAGGGTAAAAAAAGTTTTTTTTTAAAAAAATATATTTACACGCCCAGCTAGCGCGCCAGTGTACCACCCATGCAAATTGGCTTTTCCTCATTTTTCTATTCAATGTGTCCCACAAAAAATTTGCCACCCCCATATCAATCCCAAAACCCACCTCCAATTTTTATTTTATTTTATTTTTAAAAAAAAAAAAAAAAAAAAACTCCTCTTGGAGATGCCCTTAAACAAGAAACTTTTAATCTAGAAGACTAACTAGACAGAATTTAAGAGTATTCTTAATTATTTAAGCACTAAGAACGGTTGTTGTATTGGATTGGTATTCTTAGTTCGGAATTCTTAGCTAGTTCAACAACTTTTTCAAACTTCTTTTAAGGTTGCTCTTTATATAAAGTTAAGGGATGTAAAAATTTTGAATATTTGAAATATTTTAGTTGGCGCCTTCTAAGATGGTAGTGTAATAACTAATGAGAAAATGGCTATATAGAGCTTGTATAAAAGAATATATAGATTTTTTAGTATATATCATACAAAATATATAAGAAAGTTTATAGAGAATTAAGTAGATCATTACACTACGAATAATCATAGCCTATAGAAAAAAGTTACAACTAATATATATATATTGACAACCCAAATTCTTTGGCATACTTAAAAACAATATCTTTATCATTAATTATATGTTTTATTTTTCTTATTACAAAATTTGGATATTTAATTGATAATTAATCGATTAATGTTGTGTCAATGGTTGTAAATGCCTTTAAAGATTCAAAATATATTTGATATCAAGGGCTCTTGTAGTCCGAAATAAACAAAATTAAATTAAATTTACATTAGTATTAGTATACAATATTTAAATATAGATTAACTATACTAGTCTAAAGTAATAAGCTTACCTCGTTCACTTTGGCGCATTTCTATTTACTTTAAGGCATTTCTAAATAAGCTTCTTAGCCTACAAAAATTCTTAGAACGTCCCCTGCTTCAATTCTCTCTATTCCACCTTCTGAAAATACCCCTAATACCCCTATGCTCTAAATCAAGCTTCCTAGAGATGTCAATTTCTAAGGTTTTATAAGATCTACTTCAACCTTTACCCTAAGAAAAAATGCCAATGAAATGTGCCTGGGCTTTATCCATTCTATCTCAATTAAACCTTTAAGAATGAACTGCCCTTGGAAACTTCCAGGCTTATCTCTTACTAGTTACCCAACCTTACAAGCATTCCTAAGAATAATGAGGAAAAGTTTTTCAGAACCGCTGGCACTTCTCCTCCGGACGACCCTCCATTCTTAATTTTCGACGAGTCACTCCCTCAAATTTCTCGGGTATCCAAATGGTTATACCGACATTTCTGTGAGTTCTCTAAGCCGTCCCAAATTTTATCTAAAATAGTTATACCGGCGGCGTTCCTGCTAGTGCAGGTGAAGGGAGATTCTGAAAATAAAACCCTGCAGAAATGCTGTAAATTTTGTGATATAGTCCAAAAAATATTAGGGGATAATTTTCCGCTTGAATTTATTGGGTCATTTGAATGTCTTCTTTGGTCAACAAATACTCTCCAAAGTAATTAATATGATTTGCTTCTAATTTCAAAAAAAAATAAAATTCTATGTTATTAATAGAATACTTGAATTGGTAAATAAATATATAACATTATTTTGTATTATAACTTTAATACGTGGTATTTTATTACAAAATAGTGTCAAAAAACAATGAATAATGTAATGAATACAATTAATTAATGAATTTGAAGGTGATGAATCTTTGCATTGTAGAAAATAATATCATAAGACATATACCCCGAGTATATCGCCCTACGAATACTATACGTATGTTGCATTTACTATGCGGGTATTAGCTCATCCCTATATAAGGGACCATAGCCCTTCAAGTAAGGGGCCATCCCTATTTGCCCCTCTCTTCCTCTCTCTAAAAGATCCAATGAAAACATACTCTCTACTCTCTCTACATGATTCAAGAAACAATGAATAAAGAGGTGAAATTGAGAGCTAAATTATGGTTTTATTCTATACTTTACATACAATTTCTCTACATACTTTTTACACTTAAGTATAGGAGGGAATCAACCACATCATAAGACAATATAACTAATGAAATTATATCTCTTTTTAAAGTTTTTGATAATGAATAATTTTTATTGTAGAAAATAAAGACATATAACTAATGAAATAATTTTTATTGTAGTATGTTTAACAATTATGCCAACCCTGATTGGGATGAGGTTCGACCCTAATACCTTTATTATAAAAATTAATGGGTAAGTTAAAAGTTAACGGAATATTCCATTACTAAAGTTTATACTAACGGCATGTGAGGTTATTTAAGGGAAGAAAATAGTATAATAGAGGGTAAAGAAGGAAAATCATAAAAAATTACTAAATTCAAAATAATATGAACCATTCGTTTAAGTAAATAATTATCACCAACATTTTTTTCGTTAGAGCTCTAACTTTATTGGCTCTTAATATAAGAGATAAAGATAAAATATATAATTTATGATTTTATTAAAAAGAGCAATTGTGTGGTTTGAGATTTGATTATGTCAATTAGATCATTTATAAGTTAATCAAATTAATTGTGTGATTAAGTTATTTCAATCAAAACTCAATTTTTTTTTGTGTTTGACCCGAAGGTGTCCTAAGTAGGCCCTAACGCATAGGAGGCACCGATTGGTTTTTCCATATCGGATACAAAAAGGAATTTGAACTCCCGACCTCTCATAAGGGACAAGAGTGCTCAACCACTCACGCCAACCAAGCTAGTTAATCCAAACTCAATTTAAAGAGCTTAATGAAAAATATTAGGTAGATTGAAGTCATTTTACATTTATTTATTTATTTGTATGTCAATCGCTCTAATGAAACACTATAAGTTATAACTTCATAACTTGATACTAAAACTTGTAAATGAACTGAATATTAGGTAAAAACAACACATATTTCCATCTAAGTTAAAATCTTTAAAATGAAAAATGAAATAAAAATTTAAAATAAACACACGATTAGTGTTCGTGGTGTAATTTTTTCATTTAATTTAAACTTAAAAACATAAAATGTAACAAAAATTTCAACTGGCCCCAACTATTAAAATTTCAATTTTGTCTTCAAATTTAACAAACATTTAGTGATTTTTCTAACAAAGGATCAACGTAACTAAAGTACAAAATCAATAGTCAAAGAATCGGAATACGTATTATTTAAATCTTCGAAGAAATAATTAGACAAATATAAATAATCGAGGGGACAAATCAGGAAATAACCTAGTTTCTTACGCTAAATCCCAACTAGCAGCTATTAACTATATTTACCCTTCATCTCACTTTATATCAATTATATGTCTTACTTTATTTTTTTTTCTGTCACAAAATAATGTCATCTTATTTAATTTAAACATCACTGATACTTTACTTTTCCTTATTTACCATTTATTTATTCCAACTTTTTTTAATAATAATATGGTCTCATACTCTCATTTCATTTCTTTGGTAAATTATTATGTGGACCATGAATGCAATATAAATTTTTAATATATTAAAGTGCATTATTTGTGTACTAAATGTACATTATTTGATAATATATAAAAAAATTTGTATTTTTAAATAATGTACTTTTGGTATTTTTTTTATTTATAATTCAAACAAATATTTAGATCATGGTCAATGGAATAATGATGGCATTTGTTTTAAGTAAGACAAATTTGGAGAATATATTACTTAATATTTGTTTCCTTAACCATGACAATATATTACTTCATATTTGGAGCATCCCTAACCATTATTAATATACATAGACCCGGCAATTATCGACACGATCCGTTAACACGACACGAAATCGGACACGAAAATAACGGGTTAGTGTTTAGCCCTAACATGTCCCGGGTCGTTAACGGGTTGACCCGTTAAGAACCCGCTATGTTTTCGTGTCTTAACAGGTCAACCCGTTAAACCTATTAAGAACCCGTTTAACCCGTTAATATTATCATGTTAACCCGTTTACACGAACCCGTTTACACAGATACGTTTAGAACCCGCTAAAAACCATTGTCATTTAGGTAAGAACCATTGTCTTTACAAAATATATCATGAACATGATTAAAAGAATGAATTTATTACATTAGGCCAAGATCATACACCATTTATTGATGTTAAACAATATGAAATTTGAATGATTATTGTGTTCAATTTTATTCTAAAAGCTAGTATGAACTTCTTTAATTACGATTTTTGGATGTTATTTTATAATTTTATGAATGTTATAAATTGAATTTTTTTTAGTTTGTTTGATTGATTGGATTGTATGTTTTATTGTTTTTTATATAATTTAACTTTAAATTTTAGTTTTTAATATATCAATAGTTTTAGCGGGTTTAAACGGGTTTCGTGTCATATCGTGTCGACACGATCTGAAAACCGTTAACAAAACGTGTCTATCGTGTCAACCCGTTTAACCCGTTAACAAATCGTGTTTGTGTTCATGTTACAATTTTGAACCCGTTAACCTTAACGTGTCGTGTTCGTGTTTAGCTTTATCGTGTTCGTGTCGACCCGTTAACGAACCCGTATACACGAATTGCCAGGTCTAAATATACACATGTCCTCAGATAATGTGTCCATATATATTTTTTCTTTTAAAAACATCAATATCTCAAATTTTAAAGTATTAAAAAAAATATCTCAAATTTTAAAGTAGTAAATTAAACTTCTATAAACAAAAGAGTTAATTCCATTGTGTCATGACCATTTTTAGTCTTTTATCAACAAAATCGTTTAAATAAAACTGGTCATGCCACAATAATAAGAAGGATTACACTTGTGTGAGATTGTCTCACATCGTGAGATGGGTCGGGGCGAATCGAAGCAACATGCAAATGTCATACGTATATGTGCAAATGTCATACTTATATGTTCAAATATAATACTACTCAAGATTACAATTTTTGTTACTTATAAGAGAAAACGTATTACATTTTTCCTAATAAGTAATGTTGACAAGTGCTCCTTACTTATAAGGGATAATATAACACTTTTGAAGAAAAATGTAATACTTTTAAATCGAAATGTAAAAAGTATTGTATTTTCCCTTAAAGTATTACATTTACTCTTATAAGTAACAAAAATGTTATTCCTGATTAGTATTACATTTGAACATATAAGTTATAAGTATGACATTTGTCCGTATAAGTATTACATTTTTATCATGACTCGACCCGACCCGTCTCACAGTGAGACGGTCTCACACAAATTTTTGCATAATAAAAATATTATAACAAAAAAATATTAAAAGTGAATTGTAACCTATAAATCTAGGGACAGAAATGAAATTAACTCATAAACAAAATGTGTTTTAAGAGCATCTACATCTATAGATCTTTGTTGGATATTGGAATAGTATATGCTGAGGTGGAAGGGAGGTGGAAGGGAGAGAAATGGAGAGAGAAAAAATAAGTTCACTCTGCAAGGATCTGGTTTTTGGAACAGTAACTTGTCCTTTCGCATTCCAAAGCACACTCACATCGCCCTGCGTAAAGCACAATTAAGCCGCCTAGCGGGCGCGTGCACTGCACGCGCCCGCTTGGCGCGTCAGGCGCGCCTGCGGCGCGCCTGACAGCAATATATTTTAATTTTTTTTGTTTTCTAAATTTTTTTTGTTTTTTTTTTTCATTCCCTTCCCACTTTCTTTTTCCTAATCACACTTACAAAAACTCCTCAGTTACCGTGAAATAATTCTATTGATAAGGATGCTCTAATGGGTTTTTGTATGGACAAGGCTAGACATGTCATTTTCTACAAAAGTTGTACGGCAATATCTTATATCTCCATTTGGTTCCTTCCCCTTATACCCCGACTGCATCGAGGCCTTTCTTCCTCGTTATCGGATTTGGCATAGCCTAGGGTTCTCTATTTACCCTTCACATTCCCCTTATTTACACTTCAATCCCCTTCAATCTTCCTCCTCACTCCTCACCACCACCGTTATTCATCTTCCCACCACTATTTTATATGGTATGTGAACAAATCTTGTGTAGTTTAGCTACTATCGCTCCCCATTTTCAGCCTATAGATCTTTGTGGCACTGCAAAATCGAAGCTTTAAGCTGGATTGACCCGAATTCGCGGCCCGATTTGGTGTCGGTAAGCTCAAGCTTTGGTTTTAACTGGTGTAATATCCTCTGAGCTGCATTCAATTTATTTCCGTATCAAATTTTGTGTTTTTATGCTTGTATGTTTGTGATAAGTAGGTAATGGGGTTATAGGGATAGGGGTGAGTTTGTGATATGATGGAATTTTGAGTTTTGAGTTTTTAATCATACCCATTTTGGTTTCTTGAAAATTTATGGATGTTTATTTGCTCTCTAGGGATTTAGGTGAATTGGAGAGGAAAGAAGAATGGGTTGCCTTTAAATAAATAGCTGCTTTTGTTAGGGTGTTTAGGTGGTTATGGATGATCAGGCATTGACAACATTAACAGAGGAAACTGTAACGGTAACCGGTTTGGATGAGGATCATATATTGGAAATGGGACCTAATTCGGATGCTTTGATACTAGAGCAGCCTCTAACAATCGGACAAGAATTTCCGGATGTTAATACCTGTAGAAGGGCGTTGAAGGATATAGCGATAGCGTCACATTTTGAAATGAGGATAGTGAAGTCGGACAGGAGTAGATTTATAGCAAAGTGCTCGAAAGAGGGGTGTCCGTGGCGCATCCATGTGGCAAAGTGCCCGGGAGTTCATACGTTTACTGTTAGGACTCTTCATAGTGAGCACACGTGTGAAGGGGTTCAAAATCTTCATCATCAACAGGCTTCGGTTGGTTGGGTTGCAAGGTCTGTTGAAGCGCGAGTGAGGGATAATCCACAGTATAAACCGAATGAGATTTTGCAAGACATTCGAAACCAGCATGGGGTTGCTGTGTCTTATATGCAAGCGTGGAGAGGAAAGGAGCGCAGCATGGCAGCTTTACACGGGACTTTTGAAGAAGGCTATAGGTTTCTTCCAGCGTATTGTGAACAGATAAGGAAGACGAATCCAGGAAGCATTGCTTCAGTTGTTGCTACTGGGCAGGATAATAGTTTCCAGCGGCTTTTTGTCTCCTACAGAGCAGCAATTTATGGGTTTATCAATGCTTGTCGGCCACTTTTGGAACTTGATAGAGCACACCTAAAAGGAAAGTATTTAGGTACATTACTATGTGCTGCAGCTGTTGATGCTGATGACACGTTGTTCCCATTGGCAATTGCTGTTGTTGATGGCGAAAGTGACGAGAATTGGATGTGGTTTATGTCCGAATTGCGCAAGCTTCTTGGTGTGAATACGGACAACATGCCGAGACTTACAATACTCTCCGAGAGAACAATGGGTATGATAGAGGCCGTGGAGACTCATTTTCCTAGTGCATTTCACGGTTTTTGCTTGCGTTACATCAGCGAGAATTTCAGGGACACATTTAAGAACTCAAATTTGGTCAATATATTTTGGAATGCTGTTTATGCACTCACAGGCGCTGAATTTGAGAGCAAAGTGACAGAGATGGTGGATATTTCACAAGATGTCCTTACATGGTTTCACCATTTTAACCCCCAACTCTGGGCTGTGGCATACTTTGAGGGGGTACGTTATGGCCATTTCTCACTAGGAGTGACCGAACTGTTGTATAACTGGGCCCTGGAGTGCCATGAGCTTCCTATTGTACAGATGATGGAGCACATCCGGCAGCAGATGGTGTCGTGGTTTAACGAACGACGTAATAAGGGAATCAGGTGGACCTCAATTCTCGTACCATCTGCTGAAAAGAGGATGGGAGAAGCCATAGCTGATGCCCGTTGCTATAAAGTCCTTCGTGCAAATGAAATTGAATTTGAGATTGTATCGACTGAAAGGACAAATATTGTGGACATACGAAGTCGAGTGTGCTCGTGTCGTCGTTGGCAACTCTATGGTCTCCCATGTGCCCATGCTGCTGCTGCACTCATCTCTAGTGGACAGAACACTCATCTCTTTGTAGAGCCTTGCTTCACAGTACACAGCTATCGGGAAACCTATTCTCAGATAATATATCCTATTCCCGATAGAAGCCTATGGAATGAACCCGGTGAGGGAGCAGAAGGTGGAAGTGCCAAAGTTGACATTACAATTAGGCCACCGAAAACTCGAAGGCCCCCTGGCAGGCCTAAAAAGAAGATTCTCCGCATAGAAAGTTTAAAACGCCCAAAGAGAGTTGTTCAGTGTGGTCGCTGCCATATGTTAGGCCATTCTCAGAAAAAATGCACATTGCCAAGTTGATCTTTGCTTAGTTGTCAATTTTTTTGGGGGGGGAGGGGGGTTCCAAATTTTATCACTCTGAAACTACCATAGAAGTTACTCATGTACTGCTAGCTTGATGCATCTTCTTGTAGTTGAGGACAAGCCTAAGACAATTCCTTGGGCTTTTTGACCATGGTCCACCTCTTCTTTGCATATATGGTTGCCATGTTGTATTTGTTGTGTACCTTGTACTTTACTACTGTAAAACTAATTGTTGTTTAATAACATAGTATTTGCTGGCTGCTTCAGATACTGCTTTGTTTCATTTTAACTTTTTGTTATTGTGAAAATTCCTCAATGTTTGATGTGACTATTTAAACCTGACCTTCTCGGGTGGGGTTTTTATATCCAAACCTGATTCATGTTGGACGGACCCTCTCGGGTGGAGTTTTTACGAGTGAAGTTTTTGTTTCTAAACCTGACCTTCTCGGGTGGAGTTTTTATATCCAAACCTGATCGTTTTCTAAACCTGACCTTCTCGGGTGGAGTTTTTATATCCAAACCTGTCCGGGTGGAGTTTTTATATCCAAACCTGTCCGATCAACGCAGGGCGGACGGGAGTAGTAATTGCCATCCCTAGTTTCCTTGTTGGCATTTCCAGTGCATATTTTTCCTAGTTTATACATGTCAGTGGTGTAGTTGATGAAGCCTAGAAAAGGGTTGTTAAACAT
>NXFB01000017.1:18344-29349 GCA_002525835.2 Ipomoea batatas
TATGTGGTGACCATGAAAAGACAGACAAATTAAAGCAGCCCAACATGCATGGTGATATTGTACGTACGGTAGACTTGTCCACTTGTTAAACAAAGTGTAGCTACCTCCCTTAATTCTACTTAATCATCATCATCAATATCATAGAAGTTTTGTGATCTAGTCAAATATATTGTAGATTTGAAGAAAATAAAAGTTCAATATTTCCCACAAATAAACCATATACACACAAAAACGATTAGATCAATTTTGTTTTTAATGATTCAAAAAGTTTTTTTGACAAAACATGCATCACAATTAAAGATTTGGAAATGACACATGTTTGATACACCCATGCATATTGAAAAATATAATCTCCTCATTAAGTACTTATTCATTGCATCATCCTTAATTGTGTCACACAAAAATTTGTAATCTTTTCTTTATTATCATATCTCAAACCCGATCTTTAATAATAAAAAAATTTAGGTGTCTTCTTCTTCTTTTTTTTTTTTTTTTTCATGATAGAACTAACCCAACCAACCATTATACAATTCACTCTAATTTTGTGATTTGATATCAAAATTTCAAATATCTACTTTAAGAGGCAGTTTGGTAGCGAGGAAAGTTCCAACTAACTTTCTTGAGGATTTAAAATGTAAAAAATTTATTTTCATGTTTAGAGCAATCTTTGACTTATGAAAGTTTGGGTAAATTGGTAATCAAATTTCATGATATCAAGGAAAAGTAAATTTCACCTAAGCGAGGTAGGATTCATTTTCCCGGATGATTGAGAATCAACCAAATTCGTTTAATTACTTATTTATCATTTTTAGTGCTAGATAAAAAAATCTCTTAAAAATATAAGAAATTTGTTTCTCGTATCATTACACACTATTTGTAAAAAAAACTTACATCCAAGTACGTAGTTAATATTATTGACTAGCTTTCTATATCAAATATAATATTTAATACTCCGTATATAATAATGCACGCCTCTTCTTTTTAAAATTTATTATTATATTCTTTTTAAATTTCACTACTATATATGATTCATAATCTGATTTGTAAAATACTATAACAATGCATATCATAACGTTTCATATGCACACTCGCGTTTTTTTTTTTTTTTTTTTTTTTTTTTGAGAAAACACACTGGCATTTTTTATTTCCTAATTAATCTGATTCATAAATCTGTCTTTTTTAATGCAATAGATTTTGTGAGAGAATTTAACAAAGAAAGGAGTAAGTGATGCACCCATGCATGAAGTCAAAGCTAAGGGGAAGAGAAGGAAGGGTGAAAGGGAATAAAACATAATGATTAGAACACAGTTTGGAAAGTTTAAGAATGGGAATGGGAATGGTAGATTGCTTAAAACAATTGGCTTAGGCATGAATGAAGAATGCAAAGGGCGTGCTCGGCGCGTGCGCCCTTCCCCATCATGCCCTACACACACACACATATATGTAACTTAAGCATTAAGGAATAGCAGGACTAGTGGAGGTGGACTGGTGGTACCGTGGTACTACCATTGCTGCAACTCCAGGCGTGCACCCACTTATTCACTCATAATTTATTGCTAATTAATTAAATATTTACGAGTTTGAGTAATTTTACTTAGAGCATTTATAGTAGTGGTTTTTATTTAATTTGTAGCAGAGAAAAATCCGATTTGGTGTAAAAGTAACTGATGTGGGATGAAATTTTTTGAGAAACTTTACTCAAACAAAAATTTTGTTAGAAATTATTTGGAAAAAAAAAAGATGGCAGGCGCACACACTGGCGGCCTAGTAGGCACGTGTTTCATGCACCCGCTAGTCACTATAAAGTTTTCAATGGTCAAATTTCTCTTCTATTTTTATCTCTCTTACATGTCACTTAAAAAATTGTGCAAAAATTTCTAACTGATATGATGCTTATTCAGATTTTTTGTTGATAAATTTGGTTTTTCTTATAATGAAGTACATAATTAGTAATGGTGTGAAAGGAAATATCTCTGTGATATTGTGAATGTTCGTAGACTTTTAGCATGCAGTTAGAGAGTAAATTTTGAATTGGGTATCTTAGTCTATTTGAATTGATATAAGCTAAGTATCTGGTTCCTCCATTTTTGAAAATATTATCTCATTTGACTAACACGAGTTATGAGATTATATTTAATGTGTTAATTGAGTGATATGTTTTTATTAATGTATTAATTTGTTGACAGTATACACTTGTGACAAATTTGATAGTATATACTCATCATTTGTGCAAGAGTTTTTGTAATTGAATATAATTAATTACTTGCTAATGGTATATAAGGTTGTGGTTGTATTTATGTATCAATAGAAAATTATGATAATATTGTTGTATTGATGTGAAACATGATTCTCTCAGGTATCCCTTGTACAATAGGGAGAATCAATAATAATATTTTATAAGATAAATCACTATTTTAATATTGATGGAATAACAGTGTCTAGTTCAACTCATTCGACCCAAGTTATTGAGTATCATTTAGAAAATTAAATTCGATACATATATTGGAGTTCATAGTCATACATAGGGGATATAAGATATCAATGAGACTTGAGATGACTCTAATGCAAGAGTATTTTTGGATGAGTTAATGCATGTGTAAGAGTGTATCTTTACAGGGGATATCGTTTTTATAAGGTTTGGCTGTAGGAGTTGAGTGATTTGGTCTTCAAGCACAAAGTATAATCTCCACTATGGAAAATCTACCTAAACAAAGAGTTGGGAATGCACAATGGGAGCAATTAAAAAGAGAATTGATAAAGACAACTAAGAGAAAATGGAATGGGAATAGGATGTTCAACTAGGGATAGGAGCCATGGTCAAATCAGAAATAAGGAAGAGATTCAATTGAATAGATGAAAACTGCCATATGAGTTAGGAGGAAACCTTTCACAAGGTCATTCCACAACCTTAAAGCACTCAAGGGTATTCTCATAAAATAGCTAAGGGGCATGTTATCGAACACTTTATCCTAGACATCTCATATTCCATTTTTTCAAAGGCGGAGTATGATTGATCAACCCCTCAAGCCTATATTAGATTGCATTGTCACTTCATAATCGGGACACAATCATGTTGATCAACATCACATCAAGTCTCATATGATCTCCCTAATAAACCAATTCAAGATCATATTGGCCACAAACCCTAGCCTACATTCCTATCACCCTTCTAAAAATCTACTCACAACACATCTTAAAGAATGAAATGACAAGGAATTCAACAATAAAAGCACAAGTCATAATAAGCACAAAACAAGAAGGCAATTTCATCAAAACACAATACAATAGTGCAAGAAATGTAAAAGTAAGGAAACATATCTATTGAATGGAAATTCTTTAAATCTTTGTTCTAAATGTGCAATAGAAAGTAATCTTGGAATTGTAAAGTGTAACTAACAAGTATTGAAAGCTAAAACCATTTGAAATTCAAAAAGGGAAAAAGAGCTCCACAACTAGTCTAAGGAGAAATCTAGAAAGAACAAAAGCTCCTTTGGAATTTTAAACTCTCCCCTTTTAATAATTTCCTTATTTCCTTGCTTACAAGGATAATTATGTGCATAATGAGCCTCGTAAAAGCAAGTCCAAGATTCTGATGATGGTTGCTACACGAGCTATGATGAGCGTAATGCTATACATAATTGTAGAATCAGGTTTCTGATGATCTCCACTACAAATTAATGCCTCCTACTGACAAAACTCCCTTCGTTGTAGCAGATTTGGCTTTCTGATGCTTCTTGCTATGAGCCAAGCTACAAGCGTAATAGCGCTCCTAACAACAAAATTGGGTTTTTGATCATGAGTGCTACGAGCCAAGTTATGTGCGTAATAGAGCTCGTAATAGCAAGCCATAAGCTTCCTTACAATTTTTGCTCCTTTTTAATTTGTCCAATTCACCCTTGCTTTAGTCCAATTTTCCTAAGTCCCTCGAATATAATCCTTAAACACGATTCATCACAATTCAAGATTGACATTTCAACCACTAAATGCACAAATTCTCTTAAGTTTTCAGGTTAATAAAAGTAAAATTCTCTCACTCACAAAGCTCTATCTCACACCTCAATTCGACTATTGATTGGGAAATAATAATGTCTGGTGCCCACAATGACACCACTATATATATTGAGAGAAATTCATACACTACAACTGTCAAGACTTGATCATGTGTCCTTACTCACAATCTACTACTCATGAACCAATTGAACTGTCCGTGCAAGTCGAGTGGACCCATCAAAAAAATGCTAGGTGTACTCTCACTTTATACGCCCAACTTTTAATCCTACACACAAAATCGACACTTGTAGTAGGGACCCACATAAAAAAAAATAGTTTATCAGAACCCACCACATCAAAGAGTAAGATTTGAAAGTACATGTAGTAGAATTCAACCCGTCAAATATATTATTACTTTCGTAAATTATAACTTTACGATCATCTTTGTATTATTCATCAAACTCATACCAAAAATGCCAATAATAATTGTTACGCCGTACGTAGTACTTGTTAAAAGTCTTGATCGGCAGTAGATCTTCGATATCTATATTCAGACAATGGAGGCCAAAACAACAACATTTGCATGACATCAATCAAAATCCTCGATCAAACATTAATTTCACGAACAGAAGTGCAGAAAATTGTGGCCCTTTCAAATCAATTCTTTTATGGTTCACAGATGAACAAGTGATTTAATTTTGAGTCAGATTTTCCAAAGGGAAGAGACATACATAACAAGTTCACTGCGACACGTTAAAGAAAGCTTCTATCTAATGTCTTTTTCTTGCTACGAAAGTGATGTGTGCATTACAGCATTAGTCAACCCTAGGCTTTGGCCCATTGCGAACATATATACTGTATACATATATGGTCACAAATTAATAGCAAACCCACATTTAATTTTCGTACACAACTGCAAACATGTCAAATATTGACAATTTTTACCCTGCCAAATTGCCAATGTCTTTTTTATATCTTTTTACCAAATTTTAAAAATATTAAGAATTAACATGTGTTTTATTTGAACAAAATTTTTAAACTTTAATTGGGACTACAGTACTACGCATTTAATTATAATTTGGACCACACTTGTGTGAGACCATCTCACGGATCCTCATCCGTGAGACGGGTTTGGTCGGGTCGGGTCAATATAGGGGTGGAATAGGCCAGACCCCTTGTATGGGCCTATGTCCGGGCCAAATTAAAGCCTAGTTAGGCTTAGCTCGTTTAGTAAAAAAGTCAGGCTTGAGCCAATTTTAAAAGTCTATTAAACAAAACAGGTCAAACCTATATATAGTAGGCTCGGCCTTTAGGCCTACGGGTCTGCCATTTAAGCATTGTACTTATCATCAAGAGATATATTTTCTACCGTATACCTCATTAAAATTTGTGTTTTAAATTATATTAACTATTACATTATTATGTAACATATAGGTCCTTGTATATCTCAGAAATATAATTTCCCATTTGCTATGTTTACTGAAGTGCAGATTTAATTACTAGATTACTTCTAGGGGAATTGGATGCATGTCTATGACATGTTCTTGTCTTTTTTTTTTTTTAATACCTTTTTTTTTTTCCTTTTTTGCTTTTACTTTCTCTTTGTGTTTTTGAATTCAAAGAATCCCTTTGATTCGAATAAGGCAGAACTCTAAGGCTTTAACTATTGGGGATCGTAATGGCTTAACAGTAGAGTTTTCATTCAATTAATTTGATTGAAAGCCGAATTGAATTAATGAAATTTACAAAATGTTTTAACTGTTAGAAATTTTAATAAAAATGACATCGTAAGTGACTATTTTATGATACAAATTTCGGTTGAGTTCACTCTCAATTTGGATCGAGTCAAATTGGATTCAGATTTTTTTAAGTGAAACAAAGAAATTGATACTCCGTATATTGTACGCTCAAAATGGATAGTGAGTGAATGAGAAAAATTAAAGTATACTTATTTGAGTTGAAAATTTGGTTATGGAAAGGCTTGGAATAAACCTTTCTCCCACATTTATATAACTCCCCTTTTTAGAGGAGTTAGAATTGTATAGCATAAATGTTCTCTTTCACCCGCATAAGTGCAAATCACAAAATGAACATGAGAAGGCCTGACTCGTGTGCACACATGACTTGAGTACAATGAATGTCACCCGAAAATTAATAGCCCATACGGGTTTTGTTATGCCAACTTTTTGAATAAATTTTCAAACTAAACAGGGTTACTTCTCGGCCACTTGAGACCAAGAAGCAACTTCTCGAGTCTCGACACAATCCAAGAATGACTTCTTGGTTCAGTTGCTGCCGAGAAGTGGATTTTTACTTCTCGGGCGTACCAATTGGGTGCACCTCTTGGTGTAACAATATGGAAATTAAAGAGTTAATTATGACAAGTTTAAGAATTAACTACACTTAATTCCATAATCGCACACCATATTAATGTTATGATTTCAATCATCTCCTATAAGTACTATAGTGTTAGCATGCTGAAAAGTTACTTTTCTATATTCCGAAATGCTGTTCCTACACTCTCAAAACTTATGCCCAAACGTTCCTTAAAATTTCTTGTGCTCTACTTGTCATTCTTGTTTCCCAAGAGTAATATATTTTTTAGTGCTCAAACTATATTATTGTAAATTCATTTTATCACGTGAGACTAACACTACAATGTTCCTAACACCATCAGAGGGTTGTGAATTGATTTTAAGGAAAGTGTGTCTTATACATGACTTGGTTTTTTATTCGTATCGCTGATTTTTTGGGATTATTTCTAAGATATATTATAAATCCCACTATTTTATTACTCCCTCCGTCCCATTTTACCTGTCCTATTTACTATTCATTGGTCAAACCAACTCTTTCTTCATTGCTTATTTTCTTTAATAATTTTTTATTATTTTTAAATTTAATTTTTTGTGTTTAATAGTACTTTTGATGTAGTTTCTAAATATATAAATTTTATATATTAATACTAAATTTAATATTATGAAAAATTGGATTAAAAATAACTTCAGTCAAGCCTCGTTATACGAACCAGACAACCAAAATGGGACGGAGGGAGTATTTTATTTGATTTTATTGACTTATTATATATTCTTAATTAAAACCGATATAATTGAATAAGTCGATGGATTTCACTAACATCAATGTTGACGGTGAAAATGTGAATGTCGCCTGTGGTGCATATTTGAGTGTCGATACACCAGTAAAAGTTTGCAACGTTGGAAGTGATGTTTCCATGAACATTGCAAATTCACAAGATGGTGCTCTGGTAACGTTGATTCACGAATCGGTACACTAGTGAATGTTGGCACTCAACATGTGCTCATTATGATATCAAGTGGATTGGCTAAAAGGCACTTACCCATGGCAAAACATTCACTATGATTTCAGGTGTTAGCAATAGCGTCAACAACTACTCTGAAAGAAAAAGTGTTCTTAAGAAAAAAATCAAGCATTTACTTTTAAAAGTGATTATGATCGAGATGATTGTCTTCTCAACAGAGTTAAAGAACTTTTTAGTCATTTGGATTGAAAATTTCCGCTTTCCAAATGAGTCTAAATTAAAGAGTCTCAAAATTAATCTTTGAATTTAAATTTCAACACTTGAGTTACTAGCATTGACCTATTATTGAATTCATCCTTAATCCAAGGGAGCCTTAGCTTGAAGCAAGTCTAATCAATTGGAGCATTCAAGGGTTGGGGCAGCTTGCTTTGCCCAAGATGTGAGGAACTAGAGCGTTCTCTTCACATTGATATTTAAAATCAGTCTCATCTCAGTGAAATTATTTCGCATAAGGTTTTGTAAAATTTAAATTAAGTCATGAACATTAATATAAGAAAGAAAAACAAGATTGATGTCTTGAGAATCACAAGACTTTTAAATACTTTTCTCTTAAAAATTTTCAATCTTCTTGTTATTTCTAAAAAGATTTTGCTGAACACGAAAGCTAGACATTTGCTTATTGTGCACAAGGGGCCCCTTACTTTGAATGGTTGTCCCTACATTGTTGTTGGTGAGACTCAATTTCAGATCATTGTTTTTAAACTTTACCTATGTGACCAATTGAACTGTCTCCGACTAAGAAATTTGGATGTTTTGAAAATGGACGGCGGCAAAACCTTAAAAAATGACCAAAAGTGGGACCAAATGAAAAATAAAAATGTCAGCCAGACACGTGCCAAAGATGCATAGTGAGAAGGACACAAGATCTCTTATGAATCATGATGACTGCCCCCTGCCAAAGACCTGGACAAATGGGACTCTGCTTATTCTACCTCATGCTTACTCATTTCTTACTTTTTTTTTCTCTAAAAAAATACCCATTATTTAAAAAAAAAATATTATTAGTATGAATGAGAATAAAGAAAAAAAAAGAAGAAAAATACATAATTGTGATCTTGTCCAACAACAAAAGTATGAGAAGTAAAAGAAAGAAAATCTTGAAAAGTTAAGCATGCATGACATATTGATAGATTGATTGATGCTTTCAATCCTACATATCTATGACTTTTGTGCTACTATTCTTTTAACAATAGGGGACCAGAAAATAGACAATTATATTCTTGCACTACTTAATTATTTTAAATTATTGTTTTTTTAAAGACATTTAATTTTAAAAATTTGAGACAATATTAAAGAAAATACACAAATAAAGAATATATCTCTCATTTGACATTTAAATAATAAATCTTATATATAAAATGGAGCATAAGAGCAAGCTTAATATTAAAGGATTTTAGATGGATTTTTTTACGGTTCCAACGAGGAAAAAGAAAATGGGATTGAGTAAAAAAAAAGATAAAAAGAAAAAAGAAAAAAGAAAAAAGAAAAAAGAAAAAGAAAAAAAAAATCCTTCATTTTTGATATATTAGATTTCTCAGTTTAGACTAGATTAATCCTAAATTCACAGAACCTATGCCCAAGAACATTACAGGAGATAAATCGTTAGTAAAAAAATCTTCATCCCCATGACCCTAGCCAGCAAAGAATTAATTGGTTCAAACCTCCAACCTCTCTACTGTAGGTAGAGCACTCTTACTGCCTGGTTGTCCTTACGGACTGTAATGACTCTAATTTAATATTATACTTTTGACTCTTTGTTGGACCGTTATTAATCGAATCAAACAGATAAAATGAGAATTACCAGAGAAGGGGAGAGGGTTTGAAGTGGTGGGACTTAAGCAAGAATTAGAAGACAGGTTGTTCCATTCCTTCACTCAATTTCTAAATGTCTTCTTCCCCACACAATGATACCTGCAGACACAGACTCTCCTCTCTTTCAATCACCACTGTTTCTTCACTACAAAGCGTAAAGTTAACGTCTCCCCACCCTTAACCCTTAACCCTAACCCTAAAAAACTCTCACAAATTAAAAAAAAAAATCACTACTACCTCCGATCATTCCTTCATTTCCCCCTTTTTCTTTCTTCTCCTCTCCTGCTCTGATAAATTAAAGAAGAAAGCTCTGTTTTTTTCTGGGGATTCAACAGCCCAGCCAGCAATGAGAGACAGGGGAAAAGCTGTGGAGATTGGGGGAAATAACTTCACAGATTTCACTGAAATGCCGTGCAAGAAACACCCGTCTTGCTCCTCCGTCGGAATCTGCCCTCAGTGCCTCAAAGACAGGCTCGTGAAGCTGGTTTGCTCCGAGTGCGGGGAGCAGCGCCTCTCGTCGTGTTCTTGCTCTGATATTTCCTCTTCCAGGATCTCCTTCTTGATCGAGAACGAGAAGGGCCCGGATCAGGGGCCGCCGCCGCCGCCGCCGCGGCGGAGGGAGAAGACGGCGGCGGCTGAGGAGGTGATTGTGCTGCGGCGGAGCAGCAGCAGCTGCGTGGAGATCAAGAAGAACAGCAATGGGTTCTGGAAGATCAAGCGGCTTTTCGCGAGAGGGACGAGCAAGAGGGAAAAGAGCTATTCCGATGAGGTAGAAGAGGAGGAAGACGACGACGATCACGCCCACCAGGTGTTCGACGAAATGCGTGTGTCAAGATCTCGCTCTCTGTGCAGCTTCCGAGACGAAGGCTCCGATCAGTACCGATTCTCCAGCGCCAAGATTTCAGATGTCACCGGCGGAGTCCTGTTCGACGGCGAGGAGCCAAGGAAAAGCGGATTCCGAGGCGGCGGAGGAGGAGAAAAGGCCAATTTCCCATTCCCAAGAAGCGTCTTCCCTGTAAAAGAGAGCGATTTCAGCGCCATGGATGAATCGGCCTTCATTGACATAAAGCTCGACCTTTCTTCCTCTCTTAGGCTCAGCAATGCATCAGATCATGACTCCTCTTCTGCAATTTCACTTTCCACCATGAAACCATCTGGGAATGGAATGCTTTTCGGTTCTTGTAGAATCACAGGGAATGGGAATGGGAATGAATTTGAGAAGGGAATGAAGAGGAGTGGGAAAGGAAACAGAGTGTGGAAATGGATATCCAGGCAAAGCTCTGGGAGAAGAAGTGCAAGTAAAAAAGATGATAAATATTATTAAATTTCTTCAAAATCTTGAGAAAAAAAAAACATTTTCAACAACAATGTTGCAGTCATCATCCATCTGTTTCTCTCTTATGTTTCTTTGATTAATTAGTAGTTTTAGAAAGTCTTCAAGTGAATACAAAAAAGCCTTGTAGTGGTGACAAAGTAAATAGAAATATGCTTCTTTCTTCCAAATTTTATGTTCATCTTCCTTGGGATTCTGCCATGAATCCAACTCTTCTTGTCTGCACAACTTGCCATAAACTTCAATTGTTAACCGGTGCGGTGCCACTAGACCATAACCTAAGGGTGTGTTTGGAAATTCGGAAAATGAATTCTGAAAATCATTTTTCGGGTTTCTCATGTTTGGCAACCCTTGGAAAACCCAGTCAACGGAAAATGATTTCCGTTGACTGGGGAAAATAGGGCCAAAATGGCGGAAAATGACTTCCGCCCATTTTGGGCGGAAGTCATTTTTCGCCCTGGAAAATCATCAAGCCGTGAACGTTAGGCTATGGTTTCCGCTGCGGAAACCAGGGGGAGGGGTTTTTTTTTTTT
>NXFB01000017.1:47629-57971 GCA_002525835.2 Ipomoea batatas
CGTATGCCCATGCCTTAATGCAAAATTTGTTTTGTCGCATGCACGTAGGTCAATGAAAGTGTCTCAAGAAATAACCACGAAAGTGCGAGCTGATGTTTGTTGAATAACGAGTTTAGGAAATATGTTTTTTTTTTTTTTATAAAATACCCCATGCACGTATTTATTTATTAAATTCATTAGCATAATAGCATCACTCAGTGACTATAAGAAAAATTAATTTATATTATGTTTAAGTCAAGTCTTGATAATTCAAAAGTTCTGGTTTTAAAAAAAAAAAAATCTAAAATTTTAAGTTCGACTCCCAATGATAAACACAATACTAAAGGAATCCACCATTTTATTGTTAACGAATCTCCAACAACAAACTTGTTTGCCCTATCATCCTCATTGTTAAGGAATCTCCGGTGAAAAACCTCTTTTCCCCAACATCTTCATTTTGTTGCCAACTCGCATACACCATTTGGTTGGAAGTAGGGAAAAAAATTGTAATTTTATGAAAAATGAATAAGGTATGAATTTCGAAGTAATTCAAATTCTATTGTTTGCTATGCCATGAATATAAATATTTGGTAGATATATGGGAATTATTGAAAGGTAATGAATGACACATCCATCCCAACCCCCATTCTCAGTCAAAAACTTTACAAGGCCGAGAGTATGACGGTACTTTCCACAGATAGTTGGTGGTTTATAAACCGGACTGTGAGTTCGCAACATTCATGGAAACTTAGTTTCCACCCATAGTTGTCACCATTTTTGTCATTTCCATCATCGTTGTCCGTTTGGACTTTGGTTGGATTCATTCTTTTAGATCAATCTTGAAGAAAGTGTGTTTCAATTCACACAGTGTTAATTAACCATTCTTTTTTCTTTTCTTTGTTTTTTTTTTGTGAAAGTTTTATTTTCAAATAATTGTGAAAAATAAAATTCCCAACACCAAAAGTTAGAAAAATATTATGTAGCTTTAATTTGGTTGTGTTTGAATTGAAGACGTAAGTGATTGTGGTGAATATGGACGATTAACAGATAAATTAATTAATACCCAATTATGGAAGTAAAATATATATATGTACAAACGAACTTTTCCTTAAAATACAAACAATCAAAGAATTTTGATCATTCTGATCATCTATCTTAACCACCATGTGCATCTATCTCGACGATGAGAGCAGAAATCCAAGACGATAACCTCTTGATGATGATCTTCTCCGAAAAGCTGAGCAGCTGGCTTGACGTGAGTTCTGCAGAGCGGGCAAGTGATGCGACCAGTGCCCAACCACCTATCCAAACAAGCCCTGTGGAATATATGCTTACACTTCAAGTCTCTAACCTCTTCTCCTTCCTCTATCTTGCACAGACAAACTGCACATTCTACTGCGCCATCCGATTCACCCTCAAAAACCCTTACTCCCACCTCCGAGGCACCATTTTCCGGCGAAATTATTCCGGTGACGACGTTGAATTTGTTGGGAAATTGGCATAAAGATTGCAAGAGGAGGCAATCCCAAACCCATTTTATCTGTGCTGCTACTGAAACAACACAGATTAGAATCCTTGACTGAGGAAACATTTGGAGCAGTTTCTTGAAAATGTATGTGCAGATTACTACGAGGGAGACGAAGATGAAAGCATTGGAAGCGTTTCTCATTTTCTTTTGCTTCTTTCTCTGGTGTTAGAAGCTGTGAAGTATTGTTCTCAGATGGGTGGCTTGCTTGTTTAGTCTACTGCGGTAGTGGAGGCTTTATATATAAGTTCACTAAATATTTTTATTATTAGGCAATAGGCATATGTTCAATAGTAAACACATGGGCATGCCAAGAACCTGCCAAGAAACTGCAAATACAATATAATATATATTTGATGTATTTTGAAATTAGAGCATAATAACGATAATGTTCCTTAAAATATTCCATGCACCTATTTATTCGTTAATGTAGCAACTCTTGTTGACTATAATTAAGAAAATTAATTAGTTGGAACTTTTCCATCCTTAAAAAAGGATTTGGTATAATAACCCTCAAGCTTCTTTGATCTGCAACCTTGCCTACGAGAGAGTCTTTATGTTATCGAAGTAACTCTTGACTCAAAAACTATAGAAAAACTAATTTTATTTAATAATGAACAAAAAATTATATTCTTTGGTACAGCAAAAGTGCAGCAACTACCGAGGCTCCTTCTTTGGTGCTTTGTATCATTTTGCCCAATGTTGCAAAAATCGCGCTTAGACGTTAGGCGGTGGCCAGCTGCCTGGCGGAATTGCTGTTGTAGGTAACCTAGGCGGCCAATTAGCTATTTTTCGGTTTTTTTTAATGGATTATTTCATCCAACCAAAGTTGTTTATAGTGAAATAACCCTAACTTGTTCAAATCGGTCGCAAATCTAAAAATGTAATAAAAAATCAAAATCAGGTACTTTGATCTAAGGAATTAAGAAGGAAAGGAATTACAATTAAGTGGGAAAAGAATAATGTAGTAATTCAAATTACATTGTTTGGTATGGAGGAATAGAATTATTGAAAATGAGAAGAAAAAAGTGGTATTAAGCCTAAAATGTCCTTGTGTAATAATAAAAATAACAATCACCCGGGATACTTAGCTTTTGTCAATTCTTTTATTTTTTCCTTTTCCATAAGCATTGAATTGCAAATCATGGAGAGTACCACATAAATTGCAATTCGGTGGAATTACAAATCCCTCCAACCAAACAATGTAATTGAGGCATTCATTAAATTACATTCAACCAAACACCTTTACGTAATTTGAAGAAATGAAGTATGAATGTTTCAAAGCCTCAAGCTTACTAACGATTTACACATCCATCTCGCCCCCTTTACATTAGTAGCCTTTTTAGTGTAGTCAAGTACACTAACATTTTTTTTTTTTTTTGGTTTTTCCCAAGGTATTCCTTCGACCCACAGTCAGAAGACTAACCTCTGTCCCAACGGTCAGACTAACATATTTTGTTTCCAACTCTTAAAGTTCAAATTATTAAACTTCTCAAGTGTTTTGGCCGGACCCCTTGGTACCGTCACAAGCACCTGCACCATACAGATAGACCCTTGTATGCCGCCCATCACTCTATTATCGACTTATGAACCAACATTCATCGCGTCACCATATATAGTGTGAGTTCTTAACATTCATGGAAACATTAATTTAATTTGTTTCTACGGATAGTTGACACCATTATCGTTGTCAGTTTGGACTTCGATGAAATTCATTCTGATAGATTGATCTTAAAGAAAGTGTGTTTCACACATCTTAGATTAACCATTTTTGTTGTGAAATTTTTGTTTCCAAAAAATAGCCAGAAATTATATTCCCAACACCAAAAGTTAGAAAAAAAAAAAAAAATTTGTAGGTAGCTTTGCTTGTGTTTGAACAAGAGTAAGTGTTAGTTTGTGGTGGATATGGACGATTAACAGATAAATTAATTGATACCCAATGATGGAAGTAAAATATATATATATATGTACCAACTTTAATTTCCTCAAAATACAAACAATCAAAGAATTTTGATATGTAAAGCGGCATTGATCATTGTGATCATCTATCATCTTAACCACCATGAGCATCTATCTCGACGATGAGAGCAGCTAGAAATCGAAGACGATAACCTCTTGATGATCTTCCAAAAGCCGAGTAGGTGGCTTGAGGTGAGTTCTGCAGAGCGGACAAGTGATGCGCCCAGTGCCGAGCCACCTATCCAAACAAGCCCTGTGGAAAATATGCTTACACTTCAAATCTCTAACCTCTTCTCCTTCCTCTATCTTGCACAAACAAACTGCACATTCTACTGCACCATCCGATTCACCCTCAAAAACTATTACTCCCACCTCGGAGGCACCATTTTCCGGCGACATTATTCCGGTGACAATGTTGAATTTGTAAGGAAATTGGCATAAAGATTGCAAGAGGAGGCAATCCCAAGCCCATTTTAGCTGTGCTGCTACACAAACAACACAGTTTAGGACCTTTGAGTGCGGAAACATTTGGAACAGTTTCTTGAATATGAATGTGCAGATTACTACGAGGAAGATGAAGATGAAAGCATGGGGATTGGGAGCTTTTCTCATTTTATTTTGCTTCTCTTCTCTCTGGTGTTTTAGAAGCTGTGAAGTATTATATTGTTCTCAGAGGGCTGGCTTGTTTAATCTTGTGCTGTAGTGGAGGCTTTATATATAAGTACCCTTCACTAATTAAATATATTTTTATTTTATTATTAGGCATATGTTCAATAGTAAACGCATGGATGAGCAGCCAAGAACCTGCCATGAAAGTGCAAATACAATATATATATTTGATGTATTTTGAATATAGAGCATAGCAATTTTGAACGATATGATGTTCCTTAAAATATTCCATGCACCTATTTATTTATTTATTTATTAAATAATGCAGCACTAGTGCACTACCTCTTCATGGTGACTATAATTTATTTTTTTTGGAAGGTCTTGGTGACTATAATTAAGAAAGTTAATTAGTTGGAACTTTATTTTCCATCCTAAAAAAAGGGGTTCGGTACAATAACCTAAGTTAATTTAGTAATTGATGATCTTGTCAAAATCAACAGCTCAGAATAAAGATAATTTTAAAAAAAAAATGCGTTGACACATTATGATAATTTCGCATATTGTTGAAAGTTTAAGGTGCTTGTTTTTAAAGTTTAAGGTGCCTAAGTTTAAATTAAATCTTATGGTGCTTAAGTTTAAAGCGTAATGTGCGTAAGTTTATAGCTTAAGGTGCATATGCTTAATTAAAGCTTAAGGTGCATCACTTATATATATTAGTGTAAATTCACATATATTTTTCAATGTGGAATAAGGGCTTCTTACATGCTTTCTCAAATTCATTTTCCCAACTTCATAGGTATATATACTTAGAAAATTAATTTTTCATTCACTCATCATTTATTTTAAGCATATAATAATATATCAAATATTTCGTCTCACTTAGAAAACTCGAATTCACTTAGATACAAGCCATCAAAATGCCAAAGTTTTCTAATATTTTAATTTCTAACACATTTTTGTTTGTACATGTCACTTTCTAATTTATTTTTTAATTTGTTTTTTTTTTCAAAAATACTTCAAAATTTTAATTTTATAAAGAGATAATAGTCAAATACACTTTCCAATTCAACTATTTACAATAATGTAGTTGCGGTCCCCAATTTTTTTTTTTTTTTTGTAAAAGATTAAAATTGAATTAAAAATTTTAACATGTTATCATCAGGTAATAACTTGCCAACGTCACTCTTTTGCCTGATTTAATATTAAGGTGACTTCCATATATGCGTATTTTTAAGGCTAAAGTAGCATATATTCTCAAATTTTTTATTTATTTATTTTACTTTTTTGGCAAAGTTTTCTTTGCATTTAGGCCAATGATACAAAAAATGAAGGAAAGTTAGTCACAGAAAGATACTCCAATTTACTAAATATTTGTATATGTATGTTATTATTTTAATAAATTTGTATCTATTGGCGATGGGCCAGCCTTGGCCATGTGCGGCAGTCAAAGCGACGGTACAGGGTCCCAAACAATTTTCTTTTTAATACTTTATATGTTATCTATTATTTTTTAAAAAATTTCATAATAATTGAAAATAATATTTTAAAAGGAAGTAATATCAAAATTTTGGTAAATAACTTTATATCTAAATATGTACAAAAAATGTCACTTTTAAATTAAATTTTGAATTATTGTTAAATTTTTATGCATTATATTCGAACAAAATTTTTTTATTACATTTTTATTTTTTTCATAGAGTACAGTTAACTTGAAGTCCAAAGGATTTGGACTTAATTTGTTCAATTATAGAGATTTCCTATATCTTCTAGATTTCTATGTCTTTTGGGATTATGTTTTTTTTTTTAATCTTTAGAGCATCCATAGTAGTTAAAATTTTGCACAAATGTTAAGAGTGACATGTAGGAGAGAGATAAATTAAGAGAGAAAAAGAAATGAGAAAAAAATCTGACGCATTTAAAAAAAATTAAAAAAAACAAAAAACAAAAAAAAAGTGTGTTTTAGTCATAGTGGCCGCCAGCTGGCAACCACTCTGACGCGTCGCGCAGCTCTATTTTTTTTAATGTCTGACAAAATTTTTTGTTTTGCAGGAGGTAAAATCTGTCCAAAACCATCTTCCACACTAACAAAAAAGCAGCTCTAATTCTTTGGGCCGACAAAAACCAAGAAAAATGCACTATTAAGCGAAATCTATGTATCATTATAGCGAAATCTAAATGTTAAAAAATTTCATTTCCCTATGTTCTTGTATCTCTACTATTATATTTGTCTTTCCCATTTTACTCTATTATACTTAGGTTGCAGTTTTATTATATCATATCTTATTTATTGATATTTTTAATAGACACAATTTAAGAATGAATATATATATTCTGTATTTATTGTTCCGTTTCATTACAAAAAAAAAAAAAAAAAAAGTTATGTCATTTTTTTTAGTACTACTGAATCTGTTACATTTTTTTTTAAACTGCATTTTACTTGTATTTTTTACTCTTAATTGTGCAAATTAATTATTTTTCTTTAACAGGAATATCAATTCGTATATTACCAATTATATTATAGAATAACATACATAATTTACCAATTATGCTATTATGTTATTTACCTAATTAATATATGTCTCTTCTACACGGTATTATGTTACTCCGTATTACGTTAATACATGATTATAGAAACAATATTACAAATTAATAGATATTAGTTCATTTCCATGTTACATTTTCTTACCAAATAAGCTTTATTAATTATTTGACCAATAAATTATTTAATTAATTGACTACAAAAGTTTGGACGGAAAATGAAATATGAGGATTTTACTTTTATATATAGTATAGATTTATTAATTCTATTATTAGCTTAATTTTAATTAATTCCTTAATTAGTATAATAATAAAAGGAAGGAAATGACTACCTAATAATAATATTATAGTACACTAAATTTTAAAATTTATTTCATCGTCACTAATGACAGGTTTAGCTATCAGGAATAGATATCAAAGTCATTGTTATTGTTTGGTTGCCAGATTCTTAGAACAATATTATGGGTTTTCATTACCACATTAATTGCAAAACTCATTCTCTAATAAAATAAGGGTTTCATTTCCCTCCCTCCTCCGCTTCCCCAATTATATTAATAATCATTTCCATTACACCCTACTACCAAACATGCAAAATACTTTCACCAAAATCCATTACTATTACCAAGTATTTGATACACATTTCGATTCCGATTCACATGTGCGAACCAAACACACCCTAAATATTTTCGATAATATTAATTATCATTATAATGATTATTTTGAAAATATTTTATTTATTGCAAATATTAATATTTTGAAAGATTATTTGCGTATATTCATTCACTAAAAAAAATTAATTAAAAAGATAATTTAATTACCATTTAAGCTCGAACGCACTCACTCCCATGTGGAAAATGCAACCGAGTGCCACTAGACCACAAGGTCTTTGCCTATAATTAATTTCTTAATTAGTATAATAATTAAAATATTTTAATTATTGTAAATATTAATATTTTGAAAGATTTGCGTATATTCATTACCTAAAAAATATTTTTTTTATTATAAAGATAATTTTATTACCATTTAAATATTTTGTAATTACTCTCATTAATTTCTTAATTTAAATATTTTTAATAAATTTTTATTTTTAGTACATACGGGTTGGACTTTCAAAATAATTAGAAACATAAAAATATTCTATGCAATTATATTTGCCATAATAATTACATACATACATCACATCATATCATATATACGGGTTGGACTTTCAAAAGGAAAATTGAAATTAGTTCTAAAGTATACGGTTTGTGCATTGATCATTACATACATATATAGAAAATTTGATTGGTAATGTTGGGAAGTATACAGTTTGTGCATTGATCGTTGCAATATACAATTCGTTTGTTACCTATTACGGTATACGGGGTCTTCGTTTTTTATGCTTTGCGATTTTGCAAGATTTACCATTGGGCTTTCACGGGCTAGTACACATTTGCAGACTCTGCAATTTGTATACCAAGGAGAGCTCCTCCTCACAATGGTCTTCATTTCTTTTCCCGAATTACAGGAGCATCCGTAGATGGAGAAGATGAAGATTACTCTGGAGGTGAATCATCAGAAAGGAGGAATAAAGATTCAAAACATAGTTACGTTTCCATTGTATTTATAGGTGTTAAATGTGATAATTATAATTTGTTAGATTTTTCAAAAGGAAAGTGTAATTAATTATTTAAAGTTTTTAAATACTAATTCTAAATGACATTTTTATCCAAATATTTAATATTAGAATTTACAACGTCCCTAACTTTGGGCGGAAAAAATTGGTCAAGCACTTTTATACAGATATATAGATATATAGATATACACGGTTTGGTGTTAGAGTGTTTTATTAGTAACTTTGTTTTTTTTTCATGCATGGTGTTAATTATGTTGGGTGGTTTTTTTTTTTTTTTTTTTAAGGAATAGTAATTAAGGTAAGGTTGGATTTCCTTATTGAGCAAATACCAATTTTGGTCTCATGACTATTAGCAAAATGACAATTTTGGTCCACATGTTTCATTTCTACCAATTTTGGTCCCACGACTACTGTTTTAGTGTCAAAATTCATCGCACCGGTCACCCATCCGTTTAAAACGGTGCCGAAATCTAAAATTTTTTAAGGTATTTTCGTCCTTTTCAACTCAATATCCCAATTTGAGCATGAATAAAGAGATTTAAGCCCTAAGATCGATCACAATTCACAATTATCCTCCTCAAATTAAGGTAAAATGAGGAGAAAAACTACGAATTTTGATCGATTTTAGGACTTAAATCCATTTATTCATACTCAAATTAAGATATTAAGTTAAAAATGATGAAAATACGCTTAACAGTTTTAGATTTTTGCATGTTTTAAACGGATGGGTGACCGGCGCTATAAATTTTGGCACTAAAACAATAGTCGTGGATGAAAATTGGTACTAAAATAATAGTCGTGGGACCAAAATTGGTAGAATGAAATATGCGGACCAAAATTGTCATTTTGCTAATAGTTGTGGGACCAAAATTAGTATTTACTCTTTCCTTATTCACGCTGCATTTCCGATTCGATCCTTGTGATTTCTCTTCCCATTGTAATCAATTTGTATGTATTGCTGGCTACACTATGGTTGCGTGCGTCGGCTGGGCTCTGAACATCCACCTTTGTGATTCTTTATTTGGAATGGCATCGCCAGGCCAGGTATGCATTTTTTGTTATTCTTTTTCATTTTAGGGTAACCTTGAAAGTGGGGTTGTTGTTCTTGTGTTCATAGTCCAAACACGGAATAAATTAGGATGAAATAATGGTGGGAGTTTGCATTTGCGTGCATGGTTGCAATAGGCGCTAGGCGCTTGCTAGTCCGACGGTAGACTAGCGCCTAGCGACTAGGCGGCGACCAATAAATCCAATAATAAAACAAAAGTCGTTAGAGTTTTCTGACTGTCGGGAGTATGGTAAGAATGTTTCTCTCTCTAAAGAGAATTCTCTGACTTCTCTCTAGAGCTCCATACTCCATGAGTTCTTGCTTTGGTTTTTTCCGGTGAACTTTGTTCACGGATTTAGTGAGTTTAGCTTCAGATTTGTTAGAGTTTTCTTGAGTTATCACTATTCTGATTTCTTACGAATTTTTAGTGTGTTTGTGATTTCTTAGTCTTCTCCTCCGGACAGAAAAAAAAAATAATAAAACAAAAAATTAGTGCATATGTGTGGGTGTATGTCATATATTATATTATTATTATACTCCGTATATATTATATACATATATCTTACTTCTCATATTTATATAAATAAACAAATTTAAATATATATAAATATAATAAAAAATTAACAAGCCGACTCACCCGAGTTGGGCGAGTTAACTCGACCGTATTCGGCGTAGTCAGCCGCCAACTCGACCGTCCGAGTTAGGCGCTAGGCGGCCGATTTTTGCAATAATGTTTGTGTGTATGCATACTGTTGTTTGGGGGGTGGGTAGGATGTGTAATGTGTTGCCCTTCTTTTTGCCGTGCAGTTGTGTGCGCCGTTGTTGATTGTATTTGTGCAAAACTATAATAGGTAATTTTACAAGAAATAATATTAGTAAGGTCATATATACCATATGACCCAAATTTTCTTGAGTCGACCCTTCACTCATCGCGTAATTTTGTTACAAACAAATTTAATTTTTTTCCTTATTTAGTTATAATATAAAGACAATTATTTTCCTAATTTAGTTACAAAGTGTTTTTATTTTTATTTGGGTTTTTGTCATAGTCATGTAAGAGGGGGAGGGC
>NXFB01000017.1:152163-166917 GCA_002525835.2 Ipomoea batatas
TATATAAGTTTAAATTTCAAATTTAAGAGATTCTCACAGCTCATGCTTTAGAGACCAATAAAGAAAATAAATTGAGGGATGTATCATAATTGAAAATTTATGATAGTCCTATTATGTTCATATTAATTTAAAATTAAGTTGTTAAATTTAATTATTTGTTGGTGCTCTCTCAACATTACTACTGATTGCTATCCACTACTCCGGGAACCTTTAACGATCCAAAATCTTTAAATTTGAACATGTGTTTGTAAATGGATGCAAGTTCCCTAAGGAAGATTATATTATGAAATTTAAAAACAACCGCAACAATAGAATTTGCAGATTTGAAAGTGGAGAGGTCTGAAATAATTGCACGGCCAGCTCCCGTAGCGAACGTGGGTGGACCCGGATGCACGGAGAAAGACTTGTAGAATAATAAAAAGGATTTTGTGAACAAATCTTAATGAAATATATATACACACAAGGACAATTCGTAACTGAATCTATTACCAACAAATTTTAATGATTATGCATAAACTAGTTGTAAATACGCACTACGTGCGATTGGATAATTTCCAATGTAACAAAGAAGTAATGTTATTAGAATATAAGAATTTTAATTTTGATGATAAGAAATATTATTATATACTACGTAGCACAATTTTTTTTTTTTTTAAATGCATTGAACTTGGTATTATGATTCAAAAAGATTATGTTTAGCTTTTAACAAATGCAATTAGCTTTTCATATAATTTTGTTATTATAATTATATATTTTAATTAATATCAATATCATAATAAATGAAATGAAAATGTTTTGTTGATAATAAGTCAATAATGCATATATTCCACGTAATCAAACAAGATAGAAATAAAATAAAATAAAAAACTCATTAACCCTCTCCCTCTCTCTCTCTCTCTCTCTCTCTCTCTCTCTCTATATATATATATATATATATATATTACATAGTGAGAGTAGAATTGACACTAAAAAAATATTGAGGGTAAATTTGGTAAGAAATTATAAATGTACAACACAGAGCATCAAAGATAAGTATTTAATGCCACTTATATCACTAAAAAATTTTAATCTCAGTTAATTAAGCACTAATGTTAAATGTCAAAAAGAAAAATGTGAAGAGTAAAATTCAAAAAAAAAATGTAAAAGAACAACACAAATAATACAATAATGAACAAACGCTTAATACAATTTATACTACCCAACATAATTTTTAATCCAGTCAATGACTAATATTATTAACTCTTATTAAATTTTATTTATTATAGATTGGATAGATAACATTAATTTTGCACAACAATTGCGTTTATAACGTATGCGTTACAACATTTGTAACGACAAAACGTTACATGCGTTGCTCCATTATTCATTCAACTTTATAGTGATTGTGTATGTTTATATTCCAAACTACACACCCAATAAAGTGTATGAGATAGAGAATGAGTGATTCTCTAACTGAAAGGTATTGGCATCATCTTATTCCTAATTATTAATTAATTGGCATCTAAAATATGTTTCGTTCAGAAGTTTTCAATTGACTGATAAACGCCCAAATGTGTGTACATTCGTGCTTATAATAAGTTCGAATTCATACATGATCAGACACCAGATGGGTGTTAGTAAAGTAAAATTTATAGACTTATTTAAAATTTGTTGATCATTTGAGCTGTGCTCCAGAGACAATACATAGGTCTTATGTGTCGATGAATCGATGATGACTTGTTTAAACAATAATTTGTATTTAGTGGTAGTACTAGTCATTTTTATATGCAATATGTTAATCTTTAAGTCTAATATTAAAATCATAATTTAAAATTATTTAGAAAATAAATAGAGTATATTTTAAAATATTTTTTTTAATCCAGCATAGTTCGTTATACTTGTTAAAGTCAATTTTTTAAAAATACTATTTGGTGAATATAAAATTAATTATTATCATATTATTTATGCATATAATAATGAAAAAAATGGGAATTAAGCATTTAAAGCAAAGTAACTATAGATTTATTAAGGGCAGAGAAATGAAATCAGGAGGGACAAAGTTCTAGTTCAAACTGAATACTTGCAAAACTAGATATATAATCTAAATTGACAGATTTTTAGATTTTATAGCTGATAATTAATTTATGAATGAAATTTTAATATACACACTTTTTTCTGTAATTATATTTTATAATTTTAAAATTTTGCTTCTGTCTGAAAAAAAATCTTGAATTTCTTAATTAATTACTACCGAAATCAACATATCACAATCACCATAGTGCTAAACACAATCCTATCCAAACAATAACAATTACAATCATAGATTTGACATTTCATGAATGGGGAGGGGCATCAAGTGGATGCGGTTGGCACACTCATCAAAATTACAAGATGGAACAGAAAATTTCACTATATTCATTTTTCTCATATAGAAAGATAAGGAGATAAATGTGCAGATTAACTTATAAATTTCGAGTAAACTAAAGACGGGGGGACGCTCATCTTAGATAACACCGCGAATAACATGAAGGATCTACTCTGGGTGGCCGCTCATAGTACTCCGAATATCATAATTAAATAGTGCTTTCGTTGGAGAGTTTGTGAAGAGCAAAAAAATATATAAAAAAAAAATTTGACATTTCAAATTTTATCTCAATCACATTAATCATAAACAAAAAGCATCCAATCACATACTAACTAGTAAGCTAGTTCATTCCCCGTACGCAATATTTTTATTTATTTATTTATTTATTTGATGATGATAATTAAAAGAGAGAAAGAGAGAATGAATTGAAACTTTTAGAAACTAACATTACGATAGAAAATAAGAATATTATAGTTAAATTGAATCAATTTGAATTTACCAAAATTAAGAATTGATTAAAATGAAAAAAAAAAACTTTGGTATAAATTAAAATTAGAAAAATGGTATTTTTGTCCTTGACTTATAGATTAATAGATGACTAGGTATGTATTTTAATTTTTTAATTATTCGCATAGATTTTTGCCTTCACAATATGTTTGGTTAATATAATAGATTTTGAAGAAATAGAAAAGTTATTTTATAGCGAATGAAATATACAAAGAATAGAATAGTAATATATATAATTCTATTCTACTGTATGTGTGATTCGTTAAAGGAAAAGGCATAACAAATTGTATTCCGATCAAATGTTTGATGGTTTAAGTAATAGAAATATAATATCTATTTAAAAGATATGAATATCGCCAAGTACCTAGTGGTCTGATGATGACATCACTGTTTTACCATTCTAATCGAAAGGTCTCAGGTTATAACGGTTCGGGTCCACCCGTGTTCGCTCAGAGAGGCACAGAAGCTGGCCTAGGGGACCCGGGTTCTCCCGAAATTCTTCCTCACAAAGAGAGCCCACTTGTCACTTGAGCTACCCATTGGGTTATTATCATGAATGTTATTCCTATGGACAAAAAAAGGTAAAACAAATAATGGAATAAATTTATTTTTAGAAATGACATTCTATTTTCGATCTATTCCATGAGCCCAGTGTGTTATTATTAGTTACTATGTTAACCCTTTTTACTTAATGCTTGACAGAATCCTTAAGATATCACGAAAATTTTATAAAATCTAAAATAAGAGAGATAGACTTGTAAAAGACAATCCTCACTTCTTATTCCTTCAATCAAATGAGTCTAATTCCCATGAAGAAGACTTGCAAAAATCAGAGACTAATTGTCAATTTCATGGGACTTTTCCTCTAATCTTCACAGATATCTTCTTCATAGGAATGCCTACAGAATGCTCGCATGGGTAGTCCAGTTAATTCTTTGAGTGACAGACTGACAGATTGTGTACAAATTAAACATGCATAATTGAACTTTGCAATTGTAGTGTGGAAGTCACTTTCAATGTGGTGGGCTCATTGTGGACAACAAACACTAATCCTCCTAACTAATGAGCCTTTGAGTTACTGTGATTTAATACCTCCACAAATCCTATTGGGCTAGGGTATGGGCACCCCAAAGTGAGGAATTTATATTAGCATATATAGCGTCTGTTTGGTTTTAAATTTTATTCAATTAAAAACAAACATTCTTATCTGCATAACTTTTATTAAAAATGAAATTGTTACTCTTTTTTTTTTTTTTTTTTGATTTAAATAGATGAATTTCAACAGAGTTTTGACCAAATAAGTGCTATCTGTATGTCTCATCTGTGGATCCCATGCACTTGTCTGTGGATCTGTGAAGTTCCCAAATCAATTTTTTTATTAATTTATTTTGGAATATTACAATGGAGAGAACAACTAACGTACACGTCCACTATGTTTATATATTCACCATGTATATATTCAGTCACCAATTACGTGCACACCCACTATGCATATATAAAAATGTTATTTATATAGCTCCAAAGACTCATCCGGTTGAAGCATAACTCTTGTACTTGAATGTTAATCTTTTTCAGTTAGCATTTTTTTCTTCAATGGTGTTGATCAGTAGTATATATTCTTTGTTTTTCTATGTTTCTTTTTATTTACAGCAAAGTCGACAACCATTACTGGATCATATCATTATTGCGTGAGTCATGATTCACACAGCTATGTGTATCACAGTCTAAAAACACATAAAGTACATTATAATAACTCATAAAATACATTGTTATAACAAATAGAATACATTATTTTAACTCATTAAATACATTTTCTTACTCCAAAAATTTTATTATTCTAACATATAAAGTACGTTATATATTATTCTAACTCATAAAATACATTATCTTACCCTATAAGTTTCATTATTTTAACACAAAATACATTATTCTAACGCATAAAATACATTATCTTACCCCAGAATATTCATTATTTTAACACGCGCGCTAAGCAATATATTATTATTCTTTTTTTAATATCAAAACGACGTCGTTTGGACCTATGTGGTCCACACAATATAATAGTTCTCCACTCGAATATATGCCTTATGCTCTTAATCGAGCAAATGATCACAAGAAATAAATCAGCATAGGTTGTACATTGCTAATCAATTCAAATTAAAAAGGAAATAAAATGTGTATGTTAAATTTGTAATTTTGTGATTACCGATTAAATCAGTGATCTATTTAGGTGAGTTGTGGTATATATTCATTGTATGTAGGCGAGAAATTACGTGATGAACCTTATCTTTAATGTCCATCCATTTTCACACCTCTATCTCTTCCTATATATACCCTACACCTCACTCCCCAACACATCACATCTACATAGAGCCACTCAAACACCCTCTCTGATCTTCCCAATGGAACAGTGCCTTAATTAACGACACCCTCTTCTTCTCCTCCTTCTTCTACTACTACTGTCTTTCCTTGTTTTCTCCGAACCAAATCTTGTACTCTTCGGATTGGTACCATGATGTTTGTCTGTCTGTCCTGTTCCATCATTATTTCAGAAAAAAAGGGGTAAGGTTGGCAGGTGACAGAAGAGAGTGAGCACACATAAGCCTTTCTTGCATCATATATATATATTTCGATCTCTACATGCTTGAAGCTATCTGTGCTCACTCTCTATCTGTCTCACCAACTCTCTCTCTCTCTCCATGTCTATCTAATCTGTGTATGTGTATTACTGTATTTATCTACAATGCTAACATTCCGAAATTACAAGAGAAATCAAATTTATTAACTGATTGAAAAATTTATAAGTGTTTAAATTAAATCTGTTAGTATTTTACTGTTTTATTGTAATGCGATTTGTGATTATACCTTAGAAATGTTTTGAATATATCTTAAATTTATGTTTTTGAATAATTTTTAATTATTGCAAAAATATTATATTTTAATTTATTTATATAGTTGACTGATAATATTATGGCCATGGTGCTATTTATATGATTGAATAGGTTAGTATAATGTTGGGCAATCAGTTAAATTAATCGAGTAGTTAATTAACTTAGTAATTTGTTCAAGTTTTAAGTTTGATTTTCGGTGATGATGATATATTGAATTATTATTATTATTATTATTTTTTGGTTTAAGCTAACCAATTGTAAATAATTTAGATTAATTTTACCTTTTTTACTGATTGGAATCACATACAAGGCAGGACTTTTATAAACCAAAGGGAGTCCGTGAAATATTTCTCATAGTGTTTCCTATTTAGACTAGAAAGATAATGATTGATAGAAATGGATAGCGATGACAAAATCCCACATTGACCTGTCGCTTTATAAAATCTGTAGTCTCAGATAAGCTTTGCCGTTTTTGATTTGATTTGATTTGTGGCGTTATCAAAATGCCAAATCTTGAATGTTCTTAATTGGATCTAATCTCGATTATGTTTGGTATGTATGCGTTTTTGATGATGGGAGAAAATATGCATTTATTGCGCAAAGAGTATTCACTTGGATAAGTTTTGTTTTGTTACTCTAGTCATGAAAGGATTACAATGAGGTAAAATATGTCTTTTTTACTATAATATTTGGCATATTTTTTATAATCATGTATTGATTATGTTATTATTATAGTATACCCTTTTTTTCTCCAAAAGGTTGAATCCCGAGCCAATCTCAAGGACCATATGACATTTTGAACCGACAGAGTATTTGGAAGGACGTAAATCACGGTAATTCAGTTGACATGTCAAATATTTGCGGGTTGCGGGCTCAAGGGATCTGTCTACTTTTAACATAATCTTCACACTATTGTTGTCGAGTTTAGAACATTGGCTTCTTCTTTCAAATATTGTCTACTGAAATGGTGTGCTGAGTGCCTATTATAGTATAGTCTTAATAGGATGATTGGACAAAAGATCCAAAGTTCAAGACAAAGTGTAATTGATTTTCTATAGAAAATTTCTATTGACTTTTTTGTTTGAGTCGATCAGTTATGTGCAATTTAAATTGATTTATTTCCTTATGATTTTTGTCGATTAAAGTTACAAAGTGAGTTTCACTCAAAACATATATATTCGGATAGCCGTTACAGACTTTCCAGTGTGGTTTAGAGACAAATAGGGGTTGCTAATGGCTCTGCAGGCAAGGAGTTGGCATGTTGGATCTAGCCTGGCTCATGGGACCTTAGCCCAATTAACGTGGTCATTGGAAGACTGGCAACAACTGAATTAAAAGGACATATAGTAGATACCGCAGCACTGTGTGGGGTATATATTACAACCAAAGTTGAGTTTTTAAGGTTTTCTTGAATCTTTATTGAGGTCATATTGCAGTGTACATGAAGTCCAGATTGCTGTTAAAAAGTGTCAAATATTCTCATATTCAAATACTTTTATGGGTTGCTTGGTTTATGAAAATTTCAATTTCTTTCGTACGTTATTTCTAAATAATTTATGCTTTTGGTAAAAAGGAATTAAACGTCTATGTAATTTTAGCTCCTTCATAGCAGAGTTACGAATCCTGGCCCATGCCACCATTAGATTTTTTAATTACGGGGGGAAAAGCATGGGGTGATTGTACATAAATATTCTTCATTTTTTAGATCTATTTTTACTTACCAAATAATAAAATTTGGATTCTTAGTTCTTACTTTATTCTTCTCCAGAATTATAATTCTTTTTCCATTCAATTCCCTCATGGTTACTTAAATGCCCTATTATTACTTACACCTAATATAAGGGCATAAGGGCATCTCCAACTATTTTCCTTTAAATATGTATCTCCACATCATCACTAGTAACAATTTAAAAAAAAAAACAAAACAAAACAAAAAAATAAAAATAAAACAAAACAAAAAAACAAAAAGTCACACCCAGATGCATATGTTGGGTGCAACCACTTCCTAACGACTAACACATCGCCTACTGGATGTCGCAGACATGATACTTAACTTTTATTTTTAATGTAAATGTCAAAGATGTTGTGGAGCAATTGCACGCTCTCCAACATCCTTATCTTTTTCTAAATCACTTTCCCTCCCATTAGTGGATAAGCATGCTTCCCTAAATATTTAGGGTTGGAGATACCTTAAGGTCTATTAGTGGATAAGCAGGTCAAATCCGCTCCATGTGTGCTAACCCCAATCCTAATTAAATTTGTTGGCTATATTCCTTTCTTCCCCAAGGTCCATGGGAAGAAAATATATTCTTGAATTGATATATTCTTAACTGTCCTTGTTTTGATGGATGATGGAGAAATGAATGTTCTTCATGTTGTAGATGTGTAAGGAATGGAAATTATGATGAAATTCAACTAGCCCTAGCCCTATCTACCCCGTGATTTAGAAGCATTTGTTTGCATTTTCCTAAGCTCATATTCTCCCACCTACTCGCTAGCTTCGATGGTTGAAATTGAATTATAATGCATATGGACCAAATTATCATTAAAAGATTAAATTTAACTTATTAAATACTCTGTAATTTAACCCATAAAATTATAAGTTTATTTCTTTCTATCTATTTTTTTTTTATGTAAAACTCTCTCAATCGTGTTTGCTACTTGTATTTTTTTTTTTCTCCTTAGATACAAGAGAAATTGTTAAAAGGAAAACAAAAATGCAAGTAAAGAAACATCCACTATGTCAACAAAGAGAATCGAGTTTAATTAGACCCTTTGAATGACTCATAAAACATGCAAGCCAGATCAAGTGAGAGCGACCATCATGTGTGTCAATAGTCATTGAATCATCACAAATTAAATATTTGACTTTCTATAAATGTATATTTATTTAACAGTTCTAGTTCTAGTTCCACCCGGCCCGTAAGATCTCTTATAACTTCAAGCAAGTAAGAATGAGAATCTCTACCATTATTACTAGCTTACTTCGCTCTATTTATTTTTGCCAAAGAGTAACTAGCATACTTCACTCTATTTACTATTGCCAAAGAGTAACTTTCTATCAAGCGATAGTAGTAATATGTTTCCCAGACGCCTAAAGCTATGAGAATGTGCTAGCTATACATATACCATACGGTTCACCATCTCCCCTTCCTAACCACTCTGACAACAAACCTAAACCTAATAACCTCAAGTGCAATCTCCTCTTGCCATCTACTAAATCGACTTATAAGTAACTTATAACTAACGCAACAAGAATTTCTATAAATCTATATGTTGTAGGTAGCATTGTTACATATTTGATAAAATTATACAGGGTGGTAATGATATAAAAGAGACAGAATAAAGCTTTATCAAAGGCAAATTAAAGCAATAAAGTTACTGCAACTTTATTGGCAACCTCTCTCCTGTTTATCATAAACCTACAAAAAGAAATAAATGTAAAATCTCACCTTTAATTTCACCCCACTCTAAATAAATAGCATTAAAAAAAATTTATGCAACAAATTTGATTGAATTGAGGTTAAATATTAACAACAATTAAACTCGTAACCTTATATGATAATTATATTCCACTCACTCATCCACCCTTTCGGGCAAACAAAACATATCTTCAATCTGCTATTAGAGCACACAAAATAAGCTGTGATAGCAAATTCATGGGTTATACAAAATATGGGAATACTATGTTTAACTAAACTGTCTAACAGCTCCAATAACTAGGCTTCCCGTGAGAACCAACAAATTGAAAGAATACACAATAACTATTACACGAATACATCGGAATTACCCTAATTTTGTCAAGCACCACAATTACTACATAAATACACTGCAAGATACCTGCCTCCTCCAAACATGTCTGTATTCGTGTAGTAGTTGCAGTGCATTACTTCAGTACTTTGCATGTTCCCACGGATATATATATATATATATATATATAACTAAGCTAAGAGTATTGGCAAAAGATGGACATTATTATGAAGAAAAGAAGAAGAGTGGAGCGGTGAATTTGCAGAGAAGTGAGAGAAACACCATTAGAGGCGTAATAGTAGAAGTAAGGATAGCTATAGTTGATCTTCCCCAATCCTCCGCCGCCGGCAGCCGGAGGAGAGTCCAAGTAGTTGGAAGGAGAAGCCGGAGTAGTAGCGCCATCCCACGAAATGTACGATGACGGTGGTAGAGGTGGTGCTGGAGGCGGAGGCCCATATGCAAGCAGCGGTGGCAGCGGCGGCGGCGGCGGCGGCACTGAAACGGCTTCCAGATGCGGCGGAGACGAGCATATGATGGGACATGTAGCGCAGTCGCTAATGCAGACCAAACCGCCGGGGGATTGAGATTTCAGTCCGGGAACCATTATGCCCAGCAAGAAACACAGCCAGTTGAGTGTGAAGAATGAAAAATTTGTGGGTTTTACAACTTCCATGGATTTGGAAACACTTTTCTTTTCTTGAGCTTCTTTTGGGCAAGACTTTGTGATCTCTGCTTTTTATTTACTTATTAAGACTTTGTCATCACCTCGAGGCTTGTGCTTTTGGCTCTGCTATTTCAAAAGGTTTGATTTTTGTGCTTTCTTTTGTAAAGAAAATTGGATGCTTTTGTTCCCTTTTGATTATCTGCTGTAATGCACTCTATTTTTTCTTCAAATTTGTGATAGATTTCACTATAAAATTAATATCATTATATATAGTTTTTTTTTTTTACTAATTGAATCTTATTGTATGATATGATATGGTTAATTTGATGGGTAAAATTGGATTTATTAGAGTAAACTTAATTACTTTTTGTTCATGTTAGTGTTATATGATTCAGGTAGTTGAGTTAAGATTTGTGATATAGTATAAGTCTATTAAACGAGTTGAAAAGGTAGTAAAAATATTATTTCAACTAGCAAATGATTAATAATATGAGTATTATTATCTAATAAGGTCTAGTACAACTAAATGGGAAACTATAATTTGGTCTATATAGTGTAAAAGAGTTGGATTTGGTTGGTATATTAGCTATGCGGGGAGTAGCACACTAAAAATACACTAATAAAGTTGATGTGGCACCTTGTGGCTGGGTACTCGATCAGGTTGGTCACAACATGCATTGACCATTGATGTGATGGTTAGTGAAGTGGCGGCAAAATTAACTTGTGTAGTGATTGCGCCCAACCCTGGTAATGATTTTTTGACCGCATATGATTGAGAAGAATTGGCATATATGCAATATCTGAGATATCGAGCCAATAGAATTGCCCGATAACAACATCAATTTGTATATGAAAAAAATAAGAAATTTGTCATATATTTTGCAAATATACATCTTTTCTAGATCTATATTATAAAAGGAGATGTGGAGTTATAGGGCAACCCTATACTTGCCCTACATTGTCTACTTCCCGACCTTGATATTCGTAGACTTCTCTACCTTAATATTATTATATTTTTCAACCTCAATATTAGTAGACTTCATAACATCTGGCTTAATAGACCTTAGCTTGATATATATTAGTAGACTTCCCTACCTTAATATTATTAGATTTTCCAACCTCGATATTAGTAGAATTCCTAACCTCTGGCTTAATAGACGTCTCAGCCACACTATTAGCCATGTTAACTCTGCATCACTTCACCAACCGCCACATCAATAGCTTACACGTTGAGTGCCCAATTAATGAATGTCACGTCAGCTCTGCTTCTCAATAATCTCCCTTAATCTATTTACATTGTTAAGCTATAATGCACATATACGACACAACAAAGATAGTGGATTTTGGTCTAGGCTAACCCAAAAGGACGCGTGTCTTTTCACTTTTAAATTTTCACATAAAAATATGGCATTTGATTATTATGCTTCTATTATTCATATTTATAGTAGTGTAAGTTGAACCGATCTAATTTACAATATAAAGGGAAAATGTAGGGTAAAGTGGAAAAATTGTTTGTTGTTGTATGATAACGTTTCTGCTAGTAACCAAACAGGAATGGCAACCAAATCATCTGAGCATTTCACCACTTTTCCTTTCTTGCATGTGCACCTCTTACGCTACTTTGGCTAGTGTTTTTTTGACTAACAAGTAACAAATTTACTGCCCACGGTGTGAAACTTTGAATTTTGAACTTAAGTTTGTCCCATTTTGCCTTCTTTTTCTTCTCTTTTTTCTACTTTCAGACAGGCATTGATCAAATATTGAGACAATGTAATGACCCCACCGGCCCAGCCTTCATTAGATTACAGTTTTGCTAATCATGAAAAATAAGTTGATCAAATCTTCATATCTTTTTTACTAACTCAATCAATAATGTACTTTTAATATATTTAAAATGTACATTATATTTAAGGAAAGTACATTATTTTGTATAATGTACATTCAATACATGAATAATGTACTTTTAATATATTAAAAATGTATTTTTGTTATAATCCACGTACACATTAATCTATCCCCAGACCCCAATCAACCCATAGGCTGCAACCCCTCTTCCTACATTTACCTCTAAATATTCATATCTTTATGTATGGTTATTTATTTATTTGAGTAATTAGTATGTTCATTTTTTAATTTGTGATGGGGTGGACTAAAATTGTAAATTGAATATAAAAAGTTTTATTTAGGAAATGTAAATATTAAGAGGTAATTTAGGAGGAAAAATATCAATTTTCTTGTAAGTATGACACCAACTAAATTAAGAAAGTTAAACAACTTCTTTTTTTTTTCTTATGAAAGAAGCAAAGACAAATGAAAATGAAATAAATTGAGGCCTCAAAACGTCAACAAAGTCACCCCTGAAGAATTGTCAGACCCAAGAAAGAATTTTAAAAATAAACTCTAAACTAAAAGTCACTGTAGCCAACCATACTTGGATTCCTCTCTCTATGAAATGTTTCACCACATTCGATAATGGACTCAGTCAAGGCTACATCATATCAATGCTTCCTATACTGATGGGAAAGTAAATGGAAATATGGTTTTGCCTTTTTATTGACAATATCCATCATTTGTGGGCACCAGTTATGAGTCACACTTTATGCTCTTTTTTTCCTTTTGTTTTGGCAAATTGCATACATACCCTTTTGTTGTGGACTAGAATTTTAAGATATTCCTAGAAGCTTCCATTTTCTTTTGGGAAGCCTGCTAGGCAAATCAAAACTAATAGTGGCTAGCTAGCTCCTTATTCACACAGTGATGACTCAAACTGACAATCTATTAGTTGCAAGGAGTGTGTGTGTGTGTGTTTATCAGCTGAGTTAACCCCAATTGCATGAAGCTTTTAGCAATTGAATCTTGAGGGAGCTTTATATATACCACCATAGCGATAAAGTTGGTATCACCAGTCACAACATTATCTAATGGCCTCAAGGATATCTGTTCAACACACAAGAAGAAGAAAATCAACAAGAAGAATAAATAAAGTAAGAATGTAGAGCCCGCACGGGCTTAGCTTAGTTGTTTAGTAGGCAGTATTTGGGAGAAGAAAAGAAAGAATGTAGATTATCAATTAAATGCAGTTTTGAAATGATTTGGACATTGTATAGGATGGCCTTACACCACCATGAAAAGCAAAATTGTCAAATTTATGTATATGTGATCACAAAAAAGTTGCACAGCCAGATTTTTTCCCCCCTAATGCAGTACTTTCACCCAAAAATATAAAATTTAACATTAATAATTTCTCATAACCCGTTATGATCTGAACACAAAGAAGTTCTCAGATTCTATTCAAGTCTACACAAATTATCTTCTTGTCAGGATTCAGGAAGTAGGTGCCTATGAAGCAACTCCTGACGAGCAACCATCCTCCAAGTCCTGGTTTCCCAGAAGCTGCTCTTCAATTGTTACTGCTGTTTGCTTCCTTGTTTTTGGAAAGGTATCTTAATTTCTTCATATCATTCTCCAGTAAATGTGCCTAAAAAGTTTTGAAGTATGTGTGCATTAGTGGATTTCCTAAATGATTTTGTAGTTCATGATTTAGAAACAAAAAGATTGCTTTCAAAAAAAAAAGAAACAAAAAGATTTTTCCTTAATATTCTTATGAATGTGTTATATGCATCTATTGCTATCACTTAATTAATAAAATAACAATTCTCTATATCTATGATTACCAAATATGATTGATTTAAAAATTCTGGTGGATGCAACCCAAGGCATAATCTTTATCCAAGACGAAAACTAATGAAAGAAACATTTAAGCAATGTAGTAAGGTCCATGCTTAACTGATCCTGTTCCAATGAAACTACCACAAGAAACGACGAACCTGGCAGAAATTTAGGATCGTTCCATTTGAGAAGCAAATGCAGGATAATTCAACAGCAAGGTCCAGCATTATGACCAGTATTTCTTTTGCACGCTTTCCATCCCAAGTTCTTTTAGCCGGTTAAGCTCCGGTAAGACTACTGAACTAAGGTCTGGCCTATCCCTCTTCCTCAGCTCAGCACAGCGGAGTGATAGTTGCGCAAAGTTAAGAGTTTCTTCAATTGGCCAGCCTTGCACCGTTGGATCTAACAATTCTGCAAATGTACCCTTTTCTATAGCCTTCTCTACTTGGTGGGTTAAACCCATTGGGGGCCTTGCTGTGATAATTTGAAGTAACATTACTCCAAGTGAATATATATCCGATTTAGTCCCTAGTCTTCCAGATTGCTGATATTCAGGGTCTATGTAACAAAATGTCCCAGCAGCTGAAGTCATGTGATACTGTGTGACACTATCAGCAACAGATTGTGGGACTAACCGTGCCAAGCCAACATCACTGATTTTGCAGACGTAGTGGTGGTCTAAAAGGATGTTGGCTGGCTTAAGGTCTCGGTGCACAAGAGGTTCTGGCTTTGATTGGTGAAGGAATAAAAGACCTGTAGCAATATCTGCTGCAATCTTGAACCGAATTCCCCATGGAATTGGAGGGGTATTGCCCTTTCGAAACAAACGATCTTCCAAGCTACCATAATTCATGTATTCATATACTAAACATCCATACTCAGGACATGCACCCAAGAGGAGGACCATATTCGGATGTCTAATGAGACTG
>NXFB01000017.1:167203-177718 GCA_002525835.2 Ipomoea batatas
TTGTCTACTTATTCTTTACCTGACATCCTCCAGTTCAGCACTTGTGTTCCTATAAGACGGTCTTGAGTGAGGGGGTGTAAACTGTGCTTGAGATGGAGCACATGCCAGAGGTCTCGCTGCAGGCCGGAAAGATTGTTGCTTGCCTTTTGAAATTACATACACAGAGCAAAAATCTGGGGCAGTCTTGTTTATGATGGTTGGCACATCATGAGTCCAAAATTTCCTGCAAAAGCATCACCCCACTGTCATTTCTCCAGATGCATGTGGCATGTACAGGTGCTTGAGAAAACTGCGAAGAGAATAACCTGGCAATAGCGCTCCTTGTTGAAGCACCAAGAACAATGTTGGAAATGCGGTACTTGTTTATGTACTCCACAAGTGCCTTGGACACATCACTATCCTCAACAATAACCTCTTTCACTATCAACTGCAATATATAGCCTCAAATACATTGAATGTTTATATGAAAAATTTATATTAGCCAAAATTTCATAATCGGAAGGATCAAATTCAAGATTGTTAATGTGCCATGCTGTTAGGCGGAGGCCAGTAAAGGCCAAGTCTAGCACCTGGTGGCTTGGGGATTGTTGGGCAGAGACTTGTAAAGGCCAAGTCCACCACCCAACGGCGGTCTATAAGGAAATAAAGTTGGGCCTTCACTATCAATTATAGCTTTTGGCGTAATGGTAAGCGCTTGATCCTAACACATGAATATGCACTGGGATTCCTTTCCAATGGATAACTATGATAACATAAATGGAATGAGGAAACATCAACTTTAATTAAGATGTGCCCTATCAAATCTTATCATGTCAAGTAAACTTTTACCAAATTTATTTTTTATTGCATTGGTATTCCCTTCCAATGGATAACTATGACACCATAAGAGAAGGAAAATGCAATATGGACAAAATTTGATCCAAGACTTTCCCTAATATGACATGATTTAGTTGGAACCTGCTAACTTGTACATAAATGCACACAAACGTCTACATAAATGCACACAATCTCATATTCCAGTACACAATGCACACGATCAAAAGAATTGCAAATTTGTCACTCTTTGACATACCCCTTTACGTGCAGAGTATGCGCGGAAGGGTGTAAAAACGGATTGGGAATCCTGATCACTTGCTCCACCATTTGCATCTGGAGAAGAACAATCTGCTCGAATACCAAGGTTTCAATCCATTAAAAAATATTGATGCAAAAATGCCGTAAAAGTTGACAATTTATAGGTCCTAAATTTGTTGAAAACTAATTTAATGGTGACCGAATTCGCCAATTTCCTTCGAGAATCATTCAATCCGAGGATCCAATCAATTCAAAAAAAATAAAAAAAAAATTAGATGTGAAAATTGAAGAAGAATTGAAAGAGGGTACCTACGGTACGGTGTGCTGAGCTTTTGGTCCGGACGTGGACCAGGATGAGAGTGATATTGTTGTTGACGAGGAGATAATCGACCGCCCATTTCACGGCGGAGGCGCTGTGCTTGTCTTTGTCGACCGCGACGACGGTGAGAATGCCGCCGCCAACGGCGGCGTCGGGGGGAAGTTGGGGAGCCATTATATTATGGCGCGATGATGATCATAAAATTAACGGAATAAGCAACGGGGGCAGGGTTAATTTAGTAATTGGACAGCGCGCCACCAGCCGATGAGGACTAGCTCCGCCGCTGCTCCCGCCACCGCCACCGCCACCGCTCCCACTGCCTCTTTTAGGGATTAAAAAACAAGGAGAGAGCGCGACGCAACCGTTTCTCTCCTCAGCCCTTTAACTGAAAAAACTGACAAATGAATATTACATGTATTTATTTCCTTTTTTTTCTAATTTATTTTTGTTTTCTCCTTCTTAAAAGCAAAAATGGTGGGTGTTTTTGTGTCTCTCCACTCTCCACCATCCACCAATGCATCCATTCAAATATCAAATTTTGATTCATAGGACAATTTTAGTGGTTTGTAAATATATTTTTTTTTAAATTATACACTCCCTTTGTCTCATTTTAAGTGTCAGATTCAGTTAACTTAACCAGAGTTGATTTAAGTTATTTACGATTTAATTTTTTATAATATTAATTTATAATTAGTATATAAAATTTATATATTTATTAAAAATATTCTTAAAATAAGAAAAATTAAATCTGTATTTTATAAGAAAATACTGATGAACATAAACAATGGAAAAGCAGTTAGTTTGACCAATAGATACTCCGTATTAAATATTACACATAAAATGGGGCAAATGAAAATATTTAATTATTCAAATATAATAAATAGACTATTGATGGGGATATAGGTTATGGTACAGGCCAAGAGGGGTAGGGGGTCGAGAGGTAGAAGGTGGACAAGCCAAGAGGGGTACCGTTAGATCGGGTCGTCGGCGAAGGTGTGGCCCGCAACCCCGTGCGACGGCCTTGGGCCCTGTTCTGGGGCAGGGAGTCGCGATGGGGTCGATAGCTGGCGCTGTAGCCCGTCAGTTGGGGTATTGGCCTCGGTCGGTCACAGTGCGGCCAACACGTGGTCCCACGCCCCTTTGCGAGGGTGGTGTGGCATGGGGTTGTGGGGGTGGTGTTAGTGTTACAGTATGGTTCAGAGGAGTCTAAGACGTGGGACGCTTGGAGGCTGGAGGAATAGTAAACCAATGGACATACACGTGGACAGTGCAAATGCGGGTGGTTTTTACTCTAAATAGTGTGTCGAGCTTCCTATCAAGATCACTACTTGAAAAACTACAGGAGCCCGGCTTTAGTGGTTCTTGGTTTATATCCTCGATTTATCCGCTCGGGTTCGATTCTTGTCAATAACATAATTGTTTAGCAATCCTTTGGGCCCTAGTCTTTGTGTTTGGGCTTATGACATGGATTGCACACATTGTTTGGGATTGTTTGGGACTAGTGTTCTGATAATAATATTACTATTTTCCTACTTTCACTCTGTACCCTTCTATAGATTCCAACAAAATATCAACATATTGATTGAGCATCTAAAAATTAAAAATACAAATTTTAACCCCTTAAATAGTTGTATATTTACAAACTACATACTTGAGTATAGTTGTATATTTACAAACTACAACCACAACGTGAAACTACATACGTGAGTTGAGTTAGTATAATATAACCTCCATTGAGGCTCGATCTCGTGACCTCCCGTATGAGAGAACCACTACATGCCATTTGAGCACAAGGCTAATGACTAAAACTCTTCCAGCCTCCAGCACAAGGCTACTTTCTCAACCTGTTGAAGCACAAAGAGTTAGTATCACTTCCACTGAGACTCGACCTCATAAAACTCAAACTTGTAAAACTCACTTCAAGTTGTTTAGGCAAACGAGAACTGACATATAAATCTACTTGCTCAAAATTCTAGCACAAATTAGGCAAATATTTGAGCAGTTACACATGAATTTATTGTTGGAAAAATTAGCTATAATTGGCGTTTAAATTGACCATTTCGTGGCTTAACTTTTAGTGGGGTTCACATTCGAATTGGGTCGACTCAAATTGAATTTAGTTTGCACATGATAGATAATTTATGACCTTATTCAAATCAGTAATTCAAAGTATATGAATGCACGGTAATATATGAGATATATTGATTAGAGGAAATTACATTTTTGGTCATGTGACTATTGTGGTCTTGCTAATTTGAGTATGTGACTTTAAAAAGTAACAATTTAGTCCTCTAACTATGTATTTTTTAAAACAAATTTGGTCCTCTAACTATGCATTTTTTTTAACAAATTTGGTCCTCCCGGCCAAATGTTGCCAGAAAAATGTAAATGTTTTTTAAATTGTTTATTCATGGGGAATGGGGATACAATGGCCTATTCACATCATTTCTTCTTCCTCCTCCTTTATCCCCACCGCCGCCGCTTCTTGTCCAAGTTGTTTCCGCCGACGACCACCAGTATCCCGTCCCCCTCCAATGCCGCGCATCCGAACATTGACTAAGCCATGGCAACAACTTACTATTCTCTGCCTGTCTCACTCATGTTCTGTGCTAGGTAGGAGCAGTAAAGAAAGCAGAAAAGAAAACTCTTGGAGATCATTATCTGCAACATCCACCACTTATGACACCAGAATCAGGCTCCCCACCAGGAACAACATTAATCCTAGTACCCTTAAGGGAACCAGCCTTGGCATCATCGGTTGCCACAAGTGATTTCTTGCAGATGATTGTATAGATTTGGGCGAGGATAGTCATGAACGCGCTCTCCACGTTGGTTGCTCCCAGCGCAGAAGTTTCCATGAAGAACAAGTTCTCTCTCTGCAAATTCCTGGGCATCATTGGTTGGCACTGCGCGCATGTTAGCTAAATCGCACTTATTACCAATTAGCATTATGACGATGTTCTTGTCTGTGTGCCCTCGAATAGGTTTATTCCTTACGAATGGAATAAGACAAATAGAGATACTGACAGATAAAGGAGGAGGAAGAAGAAATGACGTGAATGGACTGTTTTACCCTCATGAATAAACAATTTAAAAACATTTACATTTTTTTGGCAACATTTGGTCGGTGATTTGGCCGGTAGGATCAAATCTGTTAAAAATGCATAGTTAGAAGACTAAATTGTTACTTTTTAAAGTCGTGTACTTAATTAGCAAGACCCCGATAATCACAGGACCAAAACTGCAATTTTCTCTATTGATTATAATTGTCACTAAAATAAATATTTGCAACTTTGTAATATTGCTAGTCTAAAAATGATAGTCTAAATAAATACGGAGTACTATTTTTTGTTTGAATTTCTCTAAGTCTTCTTAATTATTTTTTGGATAGCATTGTCACTGTTTTCATCTTCAATACTTGTCATCTTCTTTGTTATTGGTAGTGTGTCTTTGTTTCGGAGAGGCGACCGACCGGCCTCCGCAAGTGACTTTTTGATTAAAAAAAAAGTTAAATTTCAAGTGACCTGTTATCACAGGTCATTTACCTGTTTTTGAGCTTTGTTTATCAAAATAAAATGTTAATATGTTTAATTGTAACTTTAAAAAAATTAGGTACATAATTGACTTTTTAAGCAAAGTTTGAGAGCGCATTTGACTTTTTTTCTTAAAATAAATATATGTTTTTTTTTATAATCAAATATAGCAAATATCATTTTTAGTCCCTCAACTATAATATATGTATCAATTTTGATCCTTGACTATTAAAAATTTCAAATTAGGTACATGACTATTCAATTTGTATTACATTTGGTCCTTGACTATTAACATTTTCAAATTAGGTGCATGATTATTCACTTTGTATCACATTTGGTCCTGCCATTAAATTTTCCGGCCAAATTTTCGGCGAAGTCACCGGTGACCGACTAATTTATTTAATTTTTATTTTAAAAATTATTTTAATAATCCGTAACTTTTAAATTAAAAAAAAACTTAGAAATAATAATAATAATAATAATAAAAAAAGAAAACGCCGGTCACCCCCGATGACTTCGCCGAATATTTGGCCGGAAAATTTAACGGCAGGACCAAATGTGATACAAAATGAATAGTCATGCACCTAATTTGAAAATATTAATAGTCAAGGACCAAAAGTGATACAAATTGAATAGTCATGGACCTAATTTAAAAATTTTAATAGTCAATGACCAAAAGTTATACATGTATTATAGTTGAGGGACTAAAAATGATATTTTCTCTAATCAAATATATATGTTCGTCTATTTATATATTTATTTATTTATTAATTTATTAATATTTAATATTATTTATGGGATAATTCAAGATTCGTGAATCAAACGCAGGGAATTAGCAAATAACCCTAATTTTACATGATGCCCTAATTTTACATGATGTTGGGGGCGTCATCTGAATTGTTGTTACGATAAACTTAAAAATCAGTTGGTTTCACAATCATTTTAGGGCAACCAATTTCAGAAATCACAATTCTCTCTCGCACCAATACGGTGGAACGTGACGGTGGAGTGTCGGAGAGTATGCAATGTCGACGGTGTACGTACTCGAGCCGCCGACGAAAGGCAAGGTGATTCTGAAGACAACTTACGGGCCGCTGGACATCGAGCTCTGGCCTAAAGAGGCCCCCAAAGCTGTCCGGAACTTCGTGCAGCTCTGCCTCGAAGGCTACTATGACAATACCATCTTCCACCGCATCATCAAGTCCTACCTCATTCAAGGCGGTGACCCAACCGGCACTGGCACTGGTACTTCTAATTTTTACTTGATTTTGCAGTGTTATTTATTTATTTATTTATTTATTTTTGTATTTTTCTCGCGAGCTGCTTGATTTAGTTTTTGCTAGTATTATGTAGTTCTGTTTAGTTTTAATGCCCAATTTAGTCTTCTACTTTTGTGTTTTTTTTCTCAATTTAGTACCAAAACTACTTTTTTGTACTTAATTAGTTTCTGGACTTCGATGGATTTACCCAATTAAGTCATTGGTAATTAGAAATTAGAACCAATGATTAAATTGAGAAAAATCACTATACTCATGACTAAATTAGGTAAAACTACTATAGTCTAAGACTAACTTGAGTAAAACTCCTATTCTTGAGGACTAAATTGGGTATTAATAGAGGTGAAATTATCAAGCTGTCCTAACAGAGGAATCAATTGAGTAAAATCATTAAAGTCTAGGACCTAATTAAACACAATGTGGGGAGAGTTCCACACTTGTTTTGTATCCATTCATTAAGATGATTCTTGCTTACATGCAGGTGGGGAGAGTATTTATGGTGGTGTGTTCCCTGATGAGTTTCACTCTCGTCTAAGATTCAAACACAGGGGTCTGGTTGCATGTGCTGGTGCTGGTTCACCCAATACAAATGGGAGTCAGTTCTTTATAACATTAGACAAATGCGATTTTCTTGACAAGAAGCACACGATTTTTGGAAAGGTATGCTTGTCCAACAATTACATGTTTTAGATTTGCTACTACCTTTGATCGTCCACAAAATGTCTACTTGCTGATTTGGGAATTACCTGCTTCCATTTCTCTCCTTCGTAGATAACCGGTGATTCAATCTACAATCTTCTAAGCCTAGGTGAAGTTGAAACTGAAAAGGATGATAGGCCAATGGATCCTGCCCCTAAAATATTATCTGTTGAGGTTTGTAAGATTTTCATTTTCTTCTTGCCCTTCATGTGCCTGCCATGATATTCTGCATATAATGAACTTGAAGAACACAAGTCTACTGCATAGAATTTGGTATTTTGATTGATACTATTTGGTCAAGCAAACTTGCTTCTTCTATTTTAGATTGTACAATGTAGAATCTTAAAAAGCATAGCAATTTTTGTTAGGAATAATATCCAATGGACTATATTAAAAGTTTTTTCATTTTCTTTGTATAATTGGTTAGGTATTGTGGAATCCATTTGATGATATTGTTCCAAGGGTAACAATTACAAGGGCTTTAGCCTCTTCAGCTGACACTGACAAAAAGGATAAAAACCAGAAACCTAAAAAGTAAGTTCCTTGCCTAGCTCATGTTTGGACCATTTGGAAATATGATTTATTTATTAAAATTTTTGTATGTTTTGGTATAATGATATAACTGAAGTTATAAGTCCGGTTCTGTATTACACAGAAACTTGAATTTGCTTTCATTTGGTGAAGAAGCAGAGGAGGAGGAAAAAGAATTGGCTACCATCAATGTGAGGATAAGAAGCAGTCATGATGTGCTCGATGATCCTCGCCTGCTAAAGGAAGAAAACGCTGATGAAGTTTTGGTAATGACTTATGCACTGTTATACATATCATCTTATTATGTTAATAAGTCTAGGTTTAACCAGTTTGAGGTGGAAATATCTTGATCTGAGGGTTTGTAGGGTTTCAAGTGAGGAGAGTTCCTGACTAAGTGCAAAGTGGGTCAAGGTTTAAGTAGTTAGAGTTGGAAATATTTTGAACTGAGAAGTTGTCACAGATCAGGAGTTCAAGTTAGATGAGCTTTTGACTACTTAAAGCCGGCATGCATCTAAAGTGCTTATCATCCTGAATTTGGAGACATTTTGGAATAGGGTTAGGTTATTGAGAAAAGACTACGAGGTTTCTAGTATATGAGATTGCATGTAGATCCAGTTCCAAGAAATCAAACAATAACAAACTAAATTGTTACTTTTTTGGAGAGGATTTTTTGCTTTGACTTTAAAAATAGACACTTGTTTTGGGAATATGCCAACTAATCAATTCCATTACTTCAGAAAGAATGTTCCTTGTGTTTAATATTTCATGTCATCATTCATAAAAATGATGTTTCTTAATGGCTGTCAATTTGTGTATGGAATTGACTCTTTCTTATAAGTCCTTTAATAAGAAGCACCAAATAGTGCTACTTAAGTTTGTAGATATAACTTGTCCATGTCTTTTGCCGTTAATTCCAGAGAGCGTTAGCATGCTCTGCAAGCATAACTGCTTCTTAATTCCAGAGAGAGGAGGAGGGGGGAAGGCAAAGCAAGATTGTAACAATTAGTGAATGCTCTCTTTTCCACTCCTTTTTTTAGTTACCAGAGTGTGAATCTTGTTATGGATACTATGAATCTGATTGCATAGTTGACTACTATCTAAACTTTATTTCTCAACCCACTTGATTTATATTCATATAGAGAAACCTAAAATAAAACTCCAATTTTCTGTTGAATCTCCTCTGTCAATATAGATCTAATGATCACTCAATGAAGTTTTTCTAAATCAAAAAAATTATAAAAAAAATTATAAAAAAAAACTCGAAATATAATGGTATCGGACTATCGGTCAAGAGGGGAGAGTGAATAAGAAGGTTGTGGTTAAATTAGCATGAATTACCACACTAGCTTCTTCTAAGTGAGTTGTCATGGGAATTTCAAATCTAAAAGGGTTGGTTACAATACTACCATGTGAGTTGCCCTTTATTGCCTTCTACAGGAGTTGTATGCTTGTATTGCAGATAATAAGCACCTAATTATTTGTCACATGTATTTAAAAGCAACCTATCGATGCAGAAGTTATCTGAGAAAAAAACAGCAAGGGATGTCCAAAGTGTCAAAGAAGCATTACGCTCTAAAAAGGAAGAGGTATCAAGAGAATCAGAAGCAAGATCTCCTGAATCCCACACTGAAAGTGATGATGATGATGATGCCAACTTTGATGCACGAATGCGTAGGCAGATACTGGAAAAGCGAAAGGAACTAGGAGACATGCCGACAAAGCTAAAGTCTTCTAATGGTTAGATCTCTTGAGAAATCATATAATGGATATGTATACACATGCTGACACATAAGCAGAGAAAGCATATTATTTGCTTTGTGTCCATTAATTTTTCCTTTAATTGTGGGTTCTTAGTCATATAATCTGTATTATGAAAATACGCTATCTATTATAGTGATGTCTAACTCTAAAATTTGCATTTCTGCTTAAAATTATTCAGAGAACTCCAAGGCAAAGATTCGTTCAGCATCTCCTTCAAGGTACGTCAAATTTTCTTTTAATTTTTTTGAGACTTCTGTTTCTTGCTACGTGTCATTGAATGATGACTCTAACTGGGCTTCTTTTGTAATTCACTAGTTGTATGCTAACTGATTTCTTGTAAATTGTCTTTTTATGGGTGCTGTGTATCTTCTAGTCAAGTTAGTTGATTTCAAAACATTAGAACTTGGAGAGTATATATCTTATTCTCTATTTTAGAAAGAAAAGGAGGGAAAACTTTTTAAATAAGAAAGTTTCAATCTTCAACCAACTTCTCAAAGCCTCTACACACCCATGTTTCATCTCTTCTCCAAACTAAACATATCTGACTAAACAGTGCCGAAGATCCTTTTCAGGGTTTTCATTCTTGTGCTGGTATCTTTACTACTTTTAACCTCTAAAAAAATCTTCCATCCTTTGACTATTCCCAAATGTATACCCAGGTCTGCTGAAGAAAGTGATGCCCAACCAAAAGTTGAAAAATTATTTATAAAGAAGAAAGGAATAGGGTCTGATGCAAAGGCTGAACGCATGGCTACAGCAGATGCAGACTTGCAATTACTGAGCGGGGCTGAAAGAGAAAGACAACTGTTGAAACAAAAGAAGCGCAGACGTCATGGACAAGAAGATGAAGTATGTTATAGATTATTCTTTGATAAACTTGCTCTGCTGCTGATTCTCTACTAATGTGTCAATTGTGTTCAGATCTGTTCAAAATAAAGGGAACAAAGGGATTGGGGTGTTCCAAAAAAATGACACCTATTTGCAGGTTGAAACAAAATATTTTGAACATTGGTGACATAAAACATTAAATCCGTGATAATCTTAATGGAACTATAAAGTCAATAATCAGTTTTGGGATGAGGTTTTTGTTTTTCAATCCTCGAGGTGTTTTTTTGACTCTTCATATGTATTTCTATTTACTCTTGATTTTACATCTGATTGATAGATATTAGCAAAGTTGGAAAAGTTTAAGGCATCAATTTCTAAAAAGCCCAATGCATCTAACGGTGAAAATGAAGGAGAAAAGGGCAAGGATTTATCTGATTGGGCATCTGTCAAGCTAAAATTTACTCCTGAGCCTGCAAAGGTTGTAAAATCTCTC
>NXFB01000017.1:183863-197064 GCA_002525835.2 Ipomoea batatas
AAAAAAAAAAAAAAAAAAAAAAACAACAAACAAACAAACAAGCCCTTTGTCTGATGTAGATTGTAGCATGGGTTTCATAGTATAAGGGCATTTCCAACTCTTTACATATGTGTGTGGGGGTATGAGTTCTGGTGCTCTCATGTAAAAAATGAGGTTAGATCTGAGTCATTATTTGGAGTACTTGGGAAGACATACCTAAAGGAATTCATGAAATTGTTTATAAAATTAATAATTTTTTTTTTTTGAGAAGGAAAATAATGCACCTTAAGAAGAAAATTCACGCACCTAAAACTTTAGACCGATGCACCTTAAGAAAGAAACCCACGCACCTAAAATTTTAGGCCGATGCACCTTAAGCACACAAATCACGGATCTAAAGCTTTAGACTGACACTTAAGTTTTCAACAATTAACACAACTTAAGCACACAAAAACCACTCACCTTAAGAAGGAAAATCACGCATGCACCTTAAATTTGACCTAGATGCAAAATTGTCACCACATTTTTTTTTTTTAATTTTGCTAATCCTAAACGTTGATCTTGACAAGATCAATGTCTCTAATCTCACCCCACAACCGCACAGGAACCCATTTCTTGATGTATCAGCACTTTTTATAAAGAGAGATGTTCTCACCTATTAGACTATATAAGAACAAGTCCTTGAGATAAAATTAAGAACCAATTTCAGCCTTACATCTGAAAAAATCGGGCGAATAAATCATATTTTTTTTTAAAAAAAAATATGGTGATATTTTCGTAATTATTATCATTTTACTATGCAAACTTCTATAATTGTAAGATATCTAATTAAATCGTCGACGAAATTGTGATCTTATTCACAAAAAAAAAAAGATAGCAAATCTTTGGAGTTTCTTTTTGTATATTATATGGATGATGATTCAACCCACAAGGACCGTGATTGGAAGTTGGTTGGTCCTGTTTTATTGAAAATATTAGAGGAAAACTGGATTTCTTGTTTTATGTCCACTTTTCATGAAAAGAAAAAAAAGAAGACCCATTGAAGCATGGTTTTCTTCAAACAACATAGAGCATGTTTCTCATACCTTCTCGAAAAAACTAAGGGTCTATCTCGTTGTAAAATTGTACTCAATTTTATATGTGAAAATTCTTTCAAGATCTCTTACTTTTATTTCCTAGTTGGGGGAATAATCCGCCCAGAACAATAAAATTTGCAATTTTCAAAACTTTTTAGATTTGCACATTTAGTATTAAAAGATTGCACTTGTAAAAGGGCATTACACTTAGGGTTTTGATTTTAGAATTTATGACTAAGTTTTTTGTTTTATTTGATTTAGTAGCTCACTTTTTACCACTTAGAGTCTAACCTTTACGGTTTAGATTTAAAATTTAACTTTTTTCATTGATTTTTTAAAAATTTATCTATGTTTGCATATTTAGTTATTACATATTGCACATTTAAGTGTTTTGTAAAATAAAATTGACGATAACTACGAAAATGCCACTGCATTTTTTTAATAAAAAAAAATCTGATATGATCCATTCAATTTTTATAAATGTAAGGTTGAGATTGGTTCTTAATTTTTTTCTAGTGGGTTTACTATTGTCAACTAGTAGGTTTACTATTATGGCTCTCAGACAAGGACTCTCTGACACTTGTAATTCTAGTTTTGCTTAACTCTACATTATGTATATATTGATTATATTCTCATTGTATTAAGTTTTGGTTAATGAATAAATTGGTTCTATTTTCTTTTTTTGAACTTTAAATTAGTACTATTTATAAAAGGATAAGTGTAGTTTTGACCCCCATAAAAAAATTTAAAAAAAATGGTGGAGAGTACTTTTCTTACTGATTACACAGAAAACTTCTATCTTTACACATTCAAGAGAGTTAGAACTTAGAAGGCAGAAAGGAAGGGGACAATCTAACTTAAGCGCTGGAAGTGCGACGAAAACTTCTATCTTTACACTCCTTGAGCTGCAATCACTCTTTGTATATGAGCTTCGGCACCCTGCTCCACTCTCATGATTGTTCTTTTAGTCTGCTGGTGTTGATATTTTGCAACCATTCTTTTGCAGAGTATCAGCAGAATCTAGCTCATGCTTAACGGTAACAGTCTTCTTCTGTCAGCACAGGGGTTAGGATATGCCAGTGGCTGGGATTGCGGTTACAATTGAGTTTCTTTGCATGATCACTTTGCGTAATTGTTTCCTTAGCAGCTACAGGCAGGGCACATATTGTAGTTATTCTCGGTGAAATCAGTAGCTTGGACCTTCATTTGAGTTTGTATTCCTTCTTATCACGTTTCCCGTGCCACTATTAGGTACCTCATAACTAACCCCTCAATCACTGGCAGAACGGTTTAGACCCATTCCTGAATGCTGCAGAAATGCAGCAATTCAAACTCTTCTTGGGGACAGACCATCCATTAATGTTTGTGCGGCTATTTAATCATTTCTGAGAGAGGAGGATGTTGATTGAAAATCCATCATATTTCCATTGTTTCATAGAGGGTAGGGATGTTGATGGCATCCGGATGGGAAGGAAAACATCATCATTGCTCGAAATATCTGGATCTTCAGTGTTTAGCGTGCAGCATATAACTCCATTGTGCAGTTCAGGATATGCAGGATTGACACTTGACGATAGAAAATTCATATCCATTGAAGGGTATGCTTCATTACGACTCTCTTCCCCATAGAATAATAGCAGCTTCTAACACTCTCAATTTTTCTTTTATCATTCTCAAACCTATTAAGTTTTGATCAACACCTTTAGCAAGCGACTGTAGTGAAGTATCGGCCTCGGTGCAGTTCTTAAGCCCGATTAAAGATATATTACTTTTAATATTTCATGCTTAGTTTTTAAATATCTTAAAAATCTACATTAATCAAATTTATCTTGACAATTAACATTTTCACAAACTTAAGTAGTCTATAACCTTCTAACAATTTTAAGATCCTAATTGTTTATTATTATCGATATCTTCATATTAAAACATTTAAATTTAAAATGTAACTTATCTATTTATTTATATGAATTTTATAAAAACATAAATCTATAAATTGAAGACATTTTGATAAAATTGAACAGAAATAATGAATTTACCAAAATATTTGTAATTTTCATAATATATAAAATATTTCATAATAATCTAAAATTTAAATTTAAAATATTTCATAATAATCTAAAAACTTAAATACTAATTAATTTGGATAGCATTTATTTCTGATCTAGTCGCCTTCATCAGAGATGGCGATGAATGTTTGTGTATTGAATAATCCAATTAGGGTTACAATAGTTACATAAATACATATCGACAACTACACAATAAGAAGTCTAAAGGGACTACACTACTAGAGTCCTATTACTCCCCCGCAAGCTTAAGGTGGTAAGCACACAACATTAAGCTTGTCCCGAAGGAGAACAAACCGCTTTACAGATAACGGTTTAGTAAAAATATCAGCAACCTGATCCTGTGTCGAAACAAAGTGAACCTGGAGATCTCCTGAAGCCACCTTATCCCGAACAAAATGATAATCCACCTCGACATGCTTAGTACGAGCATGGAATACTGGATTAGCACACATATAAGTGGCGCCCAAATTGTCACACCATAAGACCGGAGGAGCTGACAGAGGTAACCCAATCTCAGTGAGAAGCGAGACAACCCAAGTGACCTCAGCTGCAACATCAGCAAGCCCTTTGTATTCAGCTTCGGTGGAGGAGCGAGCTACTGTCCGTTGTTTGCGACAGACCCATGATACTAAATTGTCACCCAGGTAAACAGCAAACCCGCTGGTGGACTTCCGATCAAGCGTATCTCCGGCCCAGTCAGAGTCGGAATAGCCATGCAAAACAGTAGCTCGAGTAGAACGCAACCGTAGACCGAATTGCAGAGTAGCCTTGACATATCGGAGCACCCGCTTCAACATAACCCAGTGCGAAACAGAAGGCGAATGCATGTGCTGACACAGCCGATTGACCGCAAAGGAGAGATCCGGCCTTGTGACAGTTAAGTACTGTAACGCACCCGCAAGACTCCTGTACTGAGTAGGATTGTCAAAAGGAGTGTCGGAGTCCGAATCAGAAGAAGCACGAGCCGTGGACACAGGTGTAGACAACGGCTTGCAGTCAGCCATACCAGCACGATTGAGAATGTCAACCATGTACCGACGCTGTGAGAGAATATAGCCACCATCAACCGGCACAGTCTCAATCCCAAGAAAAAAATGTGGAACACCGAGGTCTCGAATCTTGAAAGTAGAAGCCAAGCGCTGGAGAAGCTCAGAAACAAGAGATGAATCACTCCCCAAAACGAGAATGTCATCTACATAAACAAGAATAAACAGATGTGACCCAGCACTCGACCTGTGAAACAATGATATGTCAGTTTTGGAAGGCGTGAACCCAACTGAAAGCAGAAAATCGTGCAAACGTTTGAACCAAGCCCTCGGAGCTTGCTTCAACCCGTATAGAGATCGCTGAAGATGGCACACATGATCAGGAAAGGTGGGATCAAGATATCCCGGTGGCTGCTTCATATACACTGTCTCAGCCAAACGCCCATTCAGGAAGGCATTGTGCACATCCAACTGTCGAAGAGTCCACTTCAGAGACAAAGCCAAAGAAAGAAGCAGACGAACCGTGGTAGGCTTCACCACCGGGCTAAACGTGTCAAAGAAATCCTCACCAGCAATTTGATTGAACCCTTTCGCGACCAACCGCGCCTTATATCGTTCAATCGACCCGTCTGCCTTCCGCTTCGTCCGAAAAACCCATTTACAGCCCACAACATTCATGTTCGGAGTAACCGGAACCAGCCGCCACGTCTGATTATGCAATAGTGCATTGAACTCCTCATCCATCGCAGTACGCCACTCAGAGTGAAGAACGGCCTGAGAATAACGGGTGGGATCCCCACCAGTAGCCAAAAGAGCCCGTAAAGGAGACGAAGACTCCATATGACGAAGACGCATGTTATGAGACCGAGGCGGAGGTGGTCCACCACGGCCCCGACCACGCCGAGAACGCGGAGCAGCAGTAACTAGCCCAGCAGACTGAGGAGATGAATCAACTGGTGGTGAGACAGGCACAGTAGCAGGCGGCGCAATAGGCACAGAACTAGGCGAAACAACCATAGAACCGGCACCCCAGGGCTCCATAGGCAAAGAAGAACAATCCTGCACAACAGAACTAGCCAAAGGAAAAACAGCCTCATCAAAGCGAACATGCCTACAGACAAATAGCTTACCCGTATTGAGGTCCATGCACCGATACCCACGAAAAGACTCAGGATACCCAAGAAAGACACAAGCGGAAGACCGAAACGCAAACTTGTGACGATTATAAGGACGTAGGTATGGAAAACAAAGACACCCAAACACCCGGAGATGGGAATAGGAAGGCTCAGACCTAAACAACTTAGAATAAGGACTAGTCATTTGAATAGCGGAGGACGGCAATCGATTAATGAGATAGACCGCAGCCTCAAATGCATAGTCCCAATAACGAAACGGAACAGAGCCCTGGGCCAGAAGAGCAAGCCCAGTCTCCACAATGTGTCTGTGGCGACGCTCAACACGGCCATTCTGCTCATGTGTATAAGCACAAGACTTACGATGAACAATGCCAAGCGAAGCTAAGACAGAACTCAACTTATTGTACTCACCCCCCAGATCAGACTGAATAGCCTTTATTTTACATGAAAACTGATTTTCAACCATTGTTCGAAATTTAGCAAACACACAGTATAAATCAGATTTAAGACGTAATGGAAACAACCAACAATATCTAGAAAAGTCATCAACGAACAACACGAAATAACGATAACCAGTACTAGATAGAATAGGCGCCGGGCCCCAAATATCTGTATAAATCAAATCTAAAACTGCAGAACTTTGCGAGTTAACACGTGGTAAAGAAAAACGGGAGGACTTTCCCAATTGACAAGACGAACATAATTGAGTAGAACTCATATCTAGCTTGCTAACAGAACAACTACTTAACACTTTATTTAACACCCGAAAATGAGGGTGCCCTAAACGACTATGCCACACACTTGATGACGCCCGGGCAGACAAAAACGCAGAAGGCACGAATGGAGACACAGGAAGCCGCAACGTGTATAGCCCACCCACACTCGGACCTCTAAGTAGCGGAGTTTTAGTGATGATATCCTTAACCACAAAAAAAAGAAGGATAGACTTCAAAATAAACATTATTATCACGGGCAAATTTCTGAACAGAAATTAATGAATGAGACAGTTTAGGAACCACCAAAACACTAGACAAATTAAGAGACCGAGACGAGGAAAAACGGGCATGACCAATATGGGCAATAGACAAACCTTCGCCGCTTCCAACCCGGAGAGAGTCAGAACCACGATAGGCCTCCGTGTCTGCTAGAACATCCTCCGACGGCGTAGCATGGTGAGTAGCTCCCGTGTCTGGAAACCAGGCCTGAGAGTGAGACGCCGAATCACCAGGAACAACCGCAACATGAACCTGCGGAGACGCTGGCTCGGAGTACCGCCGGTAGCAATGCACCGCCGTGTGCCCATAGCTGCGGCAGATTTGGCAGCGAGGTCCCCTGCCGCCACCGCGTCCAGCACGGCCAGAACCGCGACCACGCCCCGAGCCGCGGCCACCACCACGCCAGCCACCAACATCAGCCGACTGTCGGCCACCACCTGCTCGCCGTGACAGCATCGCCGCCGGCTGGGAATCCGCTGCAGGGGAATAATCGTCGCTGCTAATGAACTGTTGAGCACGCAGCAAGTCCGAAAGCTGGGCAATAGTCACCGGAGATCCAACAGTGACCAGGGAAGACGCCATAGACCTGAACTCTGGCCGCAATCCTTTGAAGATGTACAGATTTTGCGTGTCAAGCGACACTGGTTGCCCCGCCATCGCAAGCTCTTCAACAAGGACCTTCGCACGCCCAAGATACTCCGACGCCGTGCTGTCACCTTGGCGAAGCTCCTGCAACTGCGTGAGAAGGTCAAGAGACCGAGCCCGAGTGACGGACCCGAAGGCAGTCTCGATCTCCAGCCACAACGATCGAGATGTGGTGTGGCCGAGAGCGAGATACAGAACCTCCTCCGACAGAGACGCGACGAGCATTGAGAGAACAGCCTGATCTTGCTGTTCCCAGGCCGCAACTGCGGGATCCTCAGGCGGCGACGTCTCGGCATCCTTGTCAGGTTCCGGCCGCGACGGACAGACAGAGTTGCCGTCAACAAACCGAAGCAGGGACTGACCTCGGAGAAACGGGAGGATTTGCGCTCGCCAGTACATATAGTTCTTCGACGTGAGCTTAAGAGAAACAAAGTGATGTGCAGAGTTCAGGGACGTCGGAGCAGGCGAGGGGAGAGCCGGCGACGCCGCTGCAGTAACGGTACGTTCAGACGAAGCGTCAGATTGATTTGCGGAAGCCATTAGGTTAGGATCGTAACCGAGCGATTGATACCAGATGAATGTTTGTGTATTGAATAATCCAATTAGGGTTACAATAGTTACATAAATACATATCGACAACTACACAATAAGAAGTCTAAAGGGACTACACTACTAGAGTCCTATTAATGGCGACCAGTGACAGTCTCGCCGGTCGTCGGGTTTGGCTGTCAGAAATTTTTTTTTTTTTTACAACGAAATTAAATGACCTGTAATAACAGATCATTTGCATGTTCTTGGACTACTTGACATGTTAAAATGTTTAATTGCACTTTTTAAAAGTTTAAGTGTCAAATTGACTTTTGGTGTAAAGTTTAGATATTTATTTGACCAATGACCATTTTCCCACCGGCAATAATTAATGGGTAAATATATAAGTCGCTTTAAACTTCAATTGCATGATTTTACATTGTTGTAGAACCTAATTGCAATTTTTTTTTTTTGAATTCGATAGCTCAATTACAATTTCGTGTGTAGTTCAATAACCTAGTAGTAGTATCCACCTACTGTCAATTTTCTCCATTTATCTTGGTTTGGTTAAATATATGGCAGTACACTACTTGATCAAGCAACTTAACATAAATATTACCACAGTTTACATCAAAACTAACATCGTCATTTGAAATATATAAAAATTTAGAAATATATCCATTGGAGTATGATAAACTTCCCCATCTCTCATACATATCACTTGTACTGAACTTGTTTTATGTATTAAAATTACATATATAAAATCAATAACACAAATTTTTTTTCATTCCTGCAAAGCCAAGAATGGCAGAGGAAAACTAGTGTTTTGCATCAAAATAGTCACCTCTCAGGCATCTCTATTGTTGCTTCTTCGTTCTCAATTGCATTGCCCACCAATAGAATTTTTAGAAGTTTAAATAACTTAAAACTAACATAAACTCCGCTATGACTGGCTTCAGTTGCGTTTGCAAGATTTTAAAATTGTGAACGAATATAATTCCGCTATGTTCAAAATAAGTTCACAGTTATTATTATGTGGGGAGAAAATTACTGATGGTGATATGCTTGAGAAAACATTCTCTACTTTTCATGCATCAAACATGGTGCTGCAACAGTAATAGAGAGAGAAGGGTTTACAAAATATTCTCAGCTGATTTCATGCCTTCTTGTAGCTGAACAAAATAATGAGCTGCTGCTGAAAAACCACGAAGCACATCCTTCTAGCTCAATCCCATTCCCTGAAGCGAATGGTGTATCGTATTATAATGACAATACAAAGGGTCGTGGTCGTGGCCGCAGTTGAAAGTGCTATCATGAAAAATACCGTGGTTATAATCCCAATAGTGGACAAAATCGTCGTGGTGGTTACAATTGCAAGAATAAAAATTATCACCAAAAAGGGGAAAGTGCTAGTGCAAAAACAAGACAAGGAAAAGCGTGGAAACTATCCCAAAAATGCTGAAAGCATATGTTATCGTTGTGGCATGAATGGCCATTGGAAACGCACTTGTCGTACTGCAAAGCACCTTGTGGACCTATATCAAGCATCCTTGAAAGATAAAGCTAAGGAAAAATATAAAGTCCGACAATGTTTTTATAGATGACGATTTTGATATCACACATTTGGATGTGGAAGATTATCGTGGGCCAGTTGATGAGCATCAAAATTGATATTTCTTGTATCTTTAAGATCATTAAGATCTTTTGTTATGTTTGTAATACTTCGAATAAACTTTATCTCTTTTCTTTATTGAAGAAATCAACACATCATCAATTGTGATGAAATCCAAGGCAAATGAAGAAGATGTATATATTGTGGATTGTGCAACCACACATACAATTCTCAAAAGAGAAAAATATTTTTGCCTATTGGAAAAAGATGAGGCATTTGTCACTACAATATGTGGTAGTGCAAAATGATTGAAAGCTTTGGAAGAGCCAATATATTATTGTCTGGATGAACAAAATTGATGATTGATAATGCATTGTTCTCTCCAAAGTCTCACAGAAACCTACTGAGTTTCAAGGATATTCGAAATAATGGATATCACGTGGAGACTTTAAAAGAAGGAAATGAAAAATTCTTTCAAATTACAAAAGAAATATCGGGAATGGAATATATGCGATAGAAAAATTCCATGTTCTTCCCTCTGGATTATATTGCACAAGAATAAGTGTTATTGAGGCCAATCTTATCGTAAATGAAAGGTTTACTGATTTTAAGATTTGACATGATCGATTAAGTCATACGGGATATGTGATGATGAGAAAAATAATCGAGAATACAAATGGCCATACCTTGAGGAAATAGAAAATATTTCGAGAAAATGAATTCTTCTGTTTTGCATGTTCCCAAGGGAAATTGATTATAAGGCCATCACCAACCAAAGTTGGTGTTGAATCACCTGCATTTCTAAAACGAATTCAAGGTGATATATGTAGACCTATACATCTACATAGTGGACCATTTAAATAATTTATGGTCCTAATTGATGCATCAACTAGATGGATGCATGTATGTTTATTGTCATCTCGTAATATGGCATTTGCGAGATTACTACTCAGATAATAAGACTGCAAGCCCATTTTCCTGACCATCCAATTAAATCAATCCGGATGGATAATGTTGGAGAATTTACATCCCAAGCTTTTGACAACTAGTATATGTCACTTGGGATTGATATTGAACATCCGGTAGCGCACGTTCATACGCAAAATGGTCTAGCATAATATCTTATCAAAAGGCTACAATTAATAGCTAGACCATTACTAATGAAAAGTAAACTCCCACCTACTGTATGGGGACATGCTATTTTGCATGCAGCGGCGCTAATTCGTATTAGGTCGACAAGTTATCATAAGTATTCTCCATTACAGTTAGCCTTTGGTCAGGAACCTAATATTTCTCATTTGAGAACATTTGGCTCTGCAGTATATATCCCTATTGCTCCTTCACAACGAACTAAAATGAGTCCTGAAAGGAGATTGGGAATATATGTTCAATATGAATCTCCCTCGATAATAAAATATATTGAGCCATTAACGGAGATATGTTTACTGCAAGATTTGCATATTACTATTTTGATGAAGCAAGATTTGCAAGATTTGCGAGATTTTGCAAATAGACTGGCAGATGCATTTGCTGACCTAAAAAGGATAACAAAATCTCATGTCCTAGCAGCTAATGTTCCTGCGGGTGTTGACATCCCAAAAAGTCAAATTGGGGATGAATCTTAGGTACGCTTAAAGCGTGGAAGACTTATTAGTTCAAATGATACAAATCCTCGAAAAAGAAAGGTCAACACAAAGAATGATCTTTGTGAGAATAATGACACGGATGACATTGATGAGAAAAGTCAAAGGAATGAATGTGAAGGGAATGAAATTCCTAGAGAAATTCATTCACCTGAGATTGATAAAAATGAAAAGATTTTGATAAATTCTATTAATGCTTAAGATATAGGCAATATAAATGAAGTCAATTTAGATGACTACTTTTCATATAATGTAGCATTGAGTATCATGAATGATGATATTGAATATGAACCAAGATCCATTCATGAATGTCAAGATAGAGATGATTGGCCTAAGTGGAGAGATGTCATACAAGCATAATTGAATTCTCTCGAAAAAAATGAAAAGCATTTGGCCCAATCGTTCGAACACCTGAAAAGGTGAAAGCTGTGGGTTGCAAATAGGTCTTTGTAAGAAAGAGAAACGAGAAAAATGAGGTAATGAGGTATAAAGCAAGGCTCATAGCTCAAAGTTTCTTTCAAAGACTAGGTATCGATTATGATGAAATGTGCTCCCCTGAAACAATCAGGACGGATGTGGTATAATCGACTTAGTTAATATTTACTAAAAGAATGTTATACCAATGATCCAATTTGTCCATGTGTTTTTATAAAGAGATCTGAACATGGATTTGTTATAATTGTTTTTTATGTTGATGAATTGAACATCATTGGGACCCTTGAGGAAATTCCAAAAACAACATATTATTTGAAAAAGGAATTCGAGATGAAAGATCTGAGAAGAACAAAATTCTATCTAGGCCTACAGATTGAACATTTGGACAAAGGCATACTTGTCCATCAATCAAATTATACCAAAAGCGGCACAAGGATACTCAAGAGATTTTATATGGACAAAGCTCATTCATTGAGCAGTCCAATATTTGTCCGATCTCTTGATGTGAAAAAGGACCCTTTCGACCTTGGGAAGATGATGAAGAGATCCTTGGACTAGAAGTGTCATATCTTAGTGCAATAGGTGCACTAATGTACCTTGCTAACAACACAAGGCCTGATATTTCTTTTCCTGTTAATCTGTTAGCAAGGTATAGTTCTTGTCCAACAAAAAGACATTGGAATGGCATCAAACATATATTGCGTTACCTCCAAGGAACAATTGATTTGGAGTTATTTTATGCAAAAGATCCCAAATTAGACTTGTTGGTTACGCATATGCAGGATATCTATCGGATCCGCACAAGGCGTGATCCAAGACTGGTTATTTGTTTATGAGTGCAAGTGTTGCTCTATCTTGGTGTTCTACTAAGCAAACAATTGTTGCTACTTCCTCAAATCATGTCAAGCTAATCGCCGTTCATGAAGCAAGCCGAGAATGTATATGGCTTAAATAAATTACTTGGTATATTAGGGAGACGTGTGGCATGTCTATAGATGATACTCCAACAACAATATATGAAGACAATGCAACATGCATCGCTCAATTGAAGGAAGGATACAACAATAGAGACAGAATAAAACACATCTCACCGAAATTCTTCTTCACTCATGATCTTCAAGTGAAAATCTAGCAGATATATTCACCCCCGACTATCGTAAAATCGGTATGCGTTATAAAGTAACCTCCTCTCCACCAAGCCGTAAAGATTGACTTTGTTTCGGTGGAGTCGAAGGTTGCTTACAAGTTCAATGAAAATTGGACTCACTATGACTCTCTGACACTTGTAATTCTAATTGGACGTAACACTACATTATTATATATTCTCATTGTATTCTAATTACATTTTGGTTAATAAATAATATTGGTTCTAATATATTATCATACGATCTTCAAGCTTTTTTCGTTTTCATTTTTTGGAGATCGAAAATCTCTGAAGAAGAGAGAGTGGAAAAAACTGAAATGGCGAAGAGTTTAGTGTAGGGCTGACTAATTATACTTGAGTGACTATGAGAGGCATTATTTAATTAGTTGTGTTTAGTGTTTAAGATTGAAATTACTCATGTTTTATAGTATCCGACGTACCGTACCACACACATACTCCCAATCAAACATAAATCATATACTCCTTATCCTTTTTTTACAAAATATTTGTTGCAATAAAATTTATAGAACAATTTAATTAACTTATCTATTTATTTATATAAATTTTATAAAACATAAATCAATAGATTGAAGACATTTTGATAAAATTGAACAAAAATAATGAATTTACCAAAATATTTGTAATTGTCATAATATTTAAATATTTCATAATAATCTAAAATTTTAAATTTAAAATATTTCATAATAATCTAAAAACTTAAATACTAATTAATTTGGATAACATTTATTTTGGTGCTTGATCGTTGCCTTCTCCTGGAGGTAACCAAATCTGGTCGCCTTCGTCGGAGATGGCGACCGACAACGACCTCGCCGATCGTCGGATTTAGCTAACGGAAATTAAATGATTTTAATAACATGTCATTTATCAATTCTTGGGTTTCATTGCCTCAATTTGACATGTTAAAGGATTTAATTGTGCTTTTTAAAAGTTTAAGA
>NXFB01000017.1:203193-215427 GCA_002525835.2 Ipomoea batatas
TTGCATGTTCTTAGACTATTTGACATGTTAAAATGTTTAATTGCACTTTTAAAAGTTTAAGTGTCAAATTGACTTTTGGTGTAAAGCTTAGAGGCCTATTTGACCAATGACCATTTTCTCACCGGCATCAATTAATGGGTAAATAAGCGCTTTAAAATTCAATTGCATGATTTTACATTGTTCTAAAACCTAATTGCAATTTTTTTTTTTTTGAATTTGATAGCTCAATTACAATTTCGTGTGTAGTTCAATAACCTATTTGACCATTATTCCAAAAATAAAAACAGTCAATATTTCAAAAATTAAATAATAATAATAATAATAATAATAATAATAATAATAATAATAATAATAATAATAATAATAATAATAATAATAATAATAATACAAAACGAAACAATCTTATTGCTCCTTCACAACGGACTAAAATGAGTCCTGGAAGGAGATTGGGAATATATGTTCAATATGAATCTCCCTCGATAATAAAATATATTGAGCCATTAACGGAGATATGTTTACTGCAAGATTTGCATATTGACATTTTGATGAAGCATCCTTCCCAACATTGAGAAATGAAAATAAAGTTGTGGAAAAGACAATAACATGAAATACCTCATCATTGCTTCATCTAAATCCTAGAACTCAAAAATGTGAACAAGAAGTTCGAAGGATAATGCATTTGCGAGATTTGGCAAATAGACTGCCAGATGCATTTGCTGACCCAAAAAGGGTGACAAAATCTCATATCCCAGCAGCTAATGTTCCTGCTGGTGTTGACATCCCAAAAAGTCAAATTGGGGATGAATCTCAGGTACGCTTAAAGCGTGGAAGACTTATTAGTTCAAATGATACAAATCCTCGAAAAAAAAAGTCAACACAAAGAATGATCTTTGTGAGAATAATGACACGGATGACATTAATGAGAAAAGTCAAAGGAATGAATTTGAAGGGAATGAAATCCCTAGAGAAATTCATTCACCTAAGATTGATAAAAATGAAGAGATTTTGATAAATTCAACTAATGCTAAAGATATATGCAATATAAATGAAGTCAATTTAGATGACTACTTTGCATATAATGTAGCATTGAGTATCATGAATGATGATATGGATTATAAACCAAGATCCATTCATGAATGTCAAAATAGAGACGATTGGCCTAAGTGGAGAGATGCCATACAAGCATAATTGAATTCTCTCGAAAAAATGAAAAGCATTTGACCCAATCATTCGAACACCTGAAAAGGTGAAAGTTGTGGGTTGCAAATGGGTCTTTGTAAGAAAGAGAAGCGAGAAAAATGAGGTTATGAGGTATAAAGCAAGGCTCGTAACTCAAGGTTTCTCTCAAAGACCAGGTATCGATTATGATGAAATGTACTCCCCTTAAACAATCAGGGCGGATGTGGTATAATCGACTTAGTGAATATTTACTGAAAAAATGATCCAATTTGTCCATGTGTTTTTATAAAGAGATCTGAACATGAATTTGTTATAATTGTTTTTTATGTTGATTATTTGAACATCATTGGGACCCTTGAGGGAATCCCAAAAACAACAGATTATTTGAAAGAAAAAGGAATTCGAGATGAAAGATCTCAGAAGAACAAAATTCTATCTGGACCTACAGATTGAACATTTGGACAAAGGCATATTTGTCCATCAATCAAATTATACCAAAAGGGTACTCAAGAGATTTTATATGGACAAAACTCATTCATTGAGCAGTCCAATGGTTGTCCAATCTATTGATATGAAAAAGAATCCTTTCGACTTTAGAAAGATGATGAAGAGATCCTTGGACCAGAAGTGTCATATCTTAGTGCAATAGGTGCACTAATGTACCTTGCTAACAACACAAGACTTATACTTCTTTTCCTATTAATATGTTAGCAAGGTATAATTCTGGTCCAACAAAAAGACATTGGAATGACATCAAACATATATTGCGTTACCTCCAAGGAACAATTGATTTGGGGTTATTTTATGCAAAAGATCCCAAATTAGACTTGGTTGGTTACGCAGATGCCGGATATCTCTCTAATCCGCACAAGGCGCGGTCCTAGACTGGTTATTTGTTTATTAGGGCAAGTGCTAAATTACTCGGTCGGTATATTAGGGAGACGTGTGGTCTGTCCATAGATGATACTCCAACAACAATATATGAAGACAATGCAACATGAATCGCTCAATTGAAGGAAGGATACATCAAGGGAGACAGAATAAAACACATCTCACCCAAATTTTGGAATCGGTATGCGTTATCTTAAAAATTTGGGAAGCATATATTGTACTGGAGTTTTGAACCCACAATTTCTTATAGAAAAGATAAGCTCCTCTCCACCAAGCCGATTGACTTTGTTTCGGCAGAGTCGGAGGTTGCTTACAAGTTCAATGAAAATTCGATTCACTAGGACTCTCTGACACTTGTAATTCTAATTGTACGTAACACTACATTATGTATATATTCTCATTGTATTCTGATTACGTTTTGGTTAATGAATAATATTGGTTATCATACCATCTTCAAGCTTTTTCCGTTTTCATTTTTTGGGATCGAAAATCTCTGAAGAAAGAGCGAGAGTGGAAAAAACTGAAATGGCGAAGAGCAAGTGTAGGGCTGATTAATTATACTTGAGTAACTATAAGAGGCATGATTTAATTAGTTGTGTTTAGTGTTTAAAGATCGGAATTACTCCTGTTTTATAGTATCCAGCGTACCGTACCACACACATACTCCCCATCAAACATAAATCATATACTCCTTATTCTTTTTTTACAAAATATTTGTTACAATAAAATTTATAGAACAATTTAATTAACTTATCTATTTATTTATATAAATTTTATAAAACATAAATCTATAGATTGGAGACATTTTGATAAAATTGAACAAAAACAATGAATTTATCAAAATATTTGTAATTGTCATAATATTTAAAATATTTCATAATAATCTAAAAGCTTAAGTACTAATTAATTTGGATAACATTTATTTTGGTACTTGACCAAGGAAAGGTTGTCTTCTCCTGGAAAAGGTAACCAAATCTGGTCACCTTCGTCGGAGATGGCGACCGACAACGGCCTCGCCGATCGTCGGATTTAACTAACAAAAATTAAATGATTTGTAATAACAGGTCATTTATTAATTCTTGGGCTTCATTGCCTCAATTTGACATGTTAAACAATTTAATTGTACTTTTTAAAAATTTAAGTGTTGTTAAAGATCTTGTGATCTAATGGCACTCGGTTACACACCTACATGGGAGGGAGTGAGTTCGAGCCTCAATGGAAGTAATATTGGCTCTTTAGTTGAGAAAGTAGCTATGAACAGATACTACAAAAGGTGCAATTCAATTGCATGATTTTACATTGTTCTATAACTTAATTGCAATTTTTTTTTTGAATTCGATAGCTCAGTTACAATTTCATGTGTAGTTCAATAATAACCTATTTGACTTTATTCCAAAAATAAAAATAGACAACATTTCAAAAATTAAATAATAATAATAAAACAATTATACAAAACAAAACAATCTTAATACTTTAATTATTATGGGAGCTTAATAGGTAAGACAAATTTATGGCCATTGCTCCACCGCCTCCACGGTCCACCCACGTCAATTTTCTTCATTTATCTTGGTTTTGGTTAAATATACGGCAGTACACCACTTGATCATGCAACTTAACATAAATATTACCACAGTTTACATCAAAACTAACATCGTCATTTGAAATATATAAAGATTTAGAAATATATCCATTGGAGTATGATAAACTTTCCCATCTCTCATACATATCACTTGTACTGAACTTGTTTTATGCATTTCGTAAAATTACATAAAATCAATAACACAAAATTTTTTGCATTCCTGCAAAGCCAAGAATGGCAGAGGAATCAACTGGTTTTTTGCATCAAAATAGTCACCTCTCAGGCATTGGCCACCAACAGAATTTGGAAGTTTAAATAACTTAAAACTAACATATTACTGGCAGCCCAGTAGCACATCTAACAAATAATGCTTTTGAATAAACGATTAATCCACAACATCCTACCAACCCGATTTGGTTATCCTAGCTCGCGTCAGACTCACTCTGTTGCTATCAAGCTTTGCTTCCTTTGCTGTTTTTAGCTTTCCTTTCTGTGGCGGCTTTTCTCTTTGCCTCTCTCTGAGCTTGCCTCTTCTCTTCCCTGCACAAAGCTTAACAGTTGTAAGAAATACTCTGAACATAGCGATTCCATTCTCAACTAGACACAGATGATGCTGATTGCAACCTCCATGATCGATATGAAATGTCATTGATTATAAAACAGTTTCGCAGTGGTGAATAGTATATATAATTGGTCATTCATTTCATGTCAAAACTCAAAACACATTAATTCATGCATGAAATGAAATTAATCCTACCTGGATTTCGTAATTTCCTCTCTAGATGGAGGCTTTGCCCTTTCCTTCCTCCCCTTTTTAGCCATTTGATTGTCTACTTTCCGGTTAACAGTTGAACTGGCTTTTAACTTTCCATTTTCTTTTCCATCAAAGTTTTTCGGTGAATGTTTCTGATCAGGTCTCTTCCTCTTTTTCGTAGTGCTTTGGCCTTTTACTTTTACTTCTTCGGCGGAACTATACTTCATTTTTCCATCACCCTCTTTATCCGAGTGTTTCTCAGTGTCTGCTTTGGCATTCTGCTCGGTGTTGTCAATCAACTCATTACCTTCTGTTTCTTCTGATGCTTCACCGGGCGTCTGAGTTCGCTTGGAATTACTCATTTTCTTCAACTGCACAAGGAAACGAAAGCACAACTTAGTTGAAGAAATTCATACGCATTCTACCCGCCTTTTCAGACAGAAATTTCCAAGGAAAGGTTCTTCTCAAGGATTTGGTTATTGCCAAAAACACAATAAATAAATGAGTTCAAGATCTAAAAAGCAGAAAATTGCACTTGGGTGCACAAAAGCAGTAATAAAATAACAAGAAAAATGATTCACAAGGCCCACCTTTGCAACAAAAAACCCATCCATGTTGTTGACGTGAGGATAGAATCGGCGTGTCTTCTCTAAAGATGTGTGGAAGCGGTGTTGTCTAAAACGAATAAACCTGGAATATAAAACAAGCTTCATCAGCTACAGAAGTAAATTATTGAGTGAACACACAAGTAGAGAGCAGTTATACCCTGGACGGCCAAAATCAATTCCACATGGGACAAGTTTCACATCTCTCTTCTTCAGAGCATAGTCTATAACTGCTTCATTCTGCAAATTGCAAATTTGTGAAGAATGAGTTAACAGCATAGACTTCATAAGGATTATATTTCGGCATACACCACATACCTCATCAACCATAATGGAGCATGTTGAATAGACAACATATCCTCCCGATTTTGAATTAGCATCCACCATATCAATTGCAGCAAGGATTAATTCCTGCAGGCATGATAACAAATTTAAATAGTTCTAGAAGGCTAAAATATTAAGACAAAAAACAAAAGGCAACTATTACTGATAGAAAATGATCCAAATATACATCTAAAATGCCTCGCCATAGAAACAGGTCTATACCTTCTGCAAGCGGGCACAATTCTGTATGTCATCAGCAGTTTTAGAAGTCTTCACAGACTCATCCTTAGATATGACCTGCATCATAGATAGAAATTGTCTAGTCAAAGATAAACAGAATCTAGAAAAGAGGAGCCACTACAAGATACATCGAACTCTAAACCATACCCCAGTGCCACTGCAAGGTGCATCCAACAGCACCCTATCAACTGAGTTTTGACCTAAAACTTTGGGCAGCTGCAATAATTTCACATAGGGAAAAAATGGAGTTTAGACTATTGAAATGAATTACTATCAAGTGCACAGAAGAAGAAATACTTAATAAATGCAACACAGCAATACAGCATCGAACATATCAAACACATTATAGAGTATTTATTTGCGAACTATATTTGTGATAGGTAAAATTTTATACTAAAGCATACAAAAGAGTATCAAAGTTACCCTAGGACTAAAACCCATAGTAATTCTTGATACTAGAAAAACAAAGCACATCTTTGAATCTGAATAAACCCTTATAGATGTAGTAAACAAGTATACATGGCTTGTGATCAGCTATGAATACTTTCCAGTTTCCACATACCATGAACAAAACAAAGATCACCTAGTGACCCAGTTCAAAAAAATTATGAACCTTTTTAGGAGACTGCAAGAAGCAAAAGCTTCACAGGATATCAAATTAACTTCCTTGAATGTACGAATTTGATATATGGAGGCTTTTTTCATTGTGGAATGTGGAGAGGGAAAAAAACGTACTAGTACTTCTTTGTTAATTTTAGCACATTCATGATGCACAACACAAGGGAAAGCATTCAGATGATAAAAAAAAATGGAGGAAAAAAAATCCTGAACTGTATAAGAGTTGGAAAAACAATTATAGAAAGGCAAGCTTCTGACCTCTCTACCATCATAGTTGCAAACAATGGTATTTGTTACTCCCATGCGCTGTAAATTAGCAGCAAGTGATTTAAGTCTTGACTCCTTCATCTCATTTGCATAAACAATACCTAGTTGTGGGGAGAGGGGAGCACATCCAAGAAAGCAACAAATATTATTCACAATAATGTGCAATTAACAGTCTTGGCATAATGCCAACATAATTTTAAATGAGAAAAGTTTGCAAACAGCAAAGCAAAGATTTCTGTAGAAGATTTCAAATAAGACATAATCAAGTGCTTGTTTTGAAAATATATTGAAAGTTATTAAAGAAACCAAGACAACAGCAACAAAACAAAAACAAATAAAAACAAAAACAAAAACAAAAACAAAAAAAGGAGAAGCAATCTCTTATTCATAGCTAATCTTGGTATCAGGATATCAGGAGAAAGGAGAGAACATTGCAATTAACTCAAATGATTATGTGCTGTTAAGTGCTTATATCATGATCCATAAGATGAAAAGGAGTAGTTCCTCAAAAGAATTGCAAAATACACATCTAGTGGCATAGAACATTCATTAATCAATTAGTCAATACATACCACCGTTTTTCATAAGAGCAGCAACATAAGTAGTTTTGCCACCAGGAGCAGCACTGCAATGCATACAAAATATTAAGTTAGAATCAGATGCAAGAATTGTAAACAAGGTAATGGATTTATAACCGTGACTGTCTAAGATTTTAGAAGAAACTGCAAACTCATACCATACAATAAAGTAACCTACTTAGAAGCACAAAGTCAATAAATAAAAAGAGGAAGACTCAGTGTTAACTATTGTCAACTAGTAGGTTTACTATTTTTACATTCTAACTATTAGCATAATTTTTAGAATAGCATAGTCCGTAAATTAGCCAACAGCCAACAGGTATACAAGTAAAAAGGAGTTGATGTTACTTACGCCATGTCTACTATGCGTTCTTTTTCCTGAGGAGCAAGAGCCATCACAGGCAAAAATGAACTTGCACCTTGAAGCTGTTAATGTGCAATATATGGATGAGGAACAATCAAATTAATAATTGAAAAGAATTAGGCTAAAGTTGGCTGAGCATACCATGTAATGACCAGCCATATACTCAGGAGTTGCACCAATTGGTACTTGTGAGTCATATACAACCAATCCAACCTAGAGAAATTTCAAGTAGTGACAAATCACAAATTTGAAATGTAACCATATGATTAGTCAAATATATTATGGAGTAACAATTATACAGAAAGTCTCACCTTTGACCATTTGCTTAGTGGATCTAAATTGACACCCCTGTTCAACAGGACACCAGCCAAATCCCGTCTACGAGTCTAAATTTAACTCAATGGTTACACACAATTAGTACATGTACATGTCAAACTAGGAACAGATTACTTAAAAATTAAAGCTATGAGAGGAAACTCACCTTCAAAGTGTTTGTTCGAAGACATATTGGTCGAGGCTTTTCAAAGGCTTCAATAAGTTCCATAAGTTCAACAACCGGGAACATCTATAATTGAGATTATAAAGAAATAATAAAATTGCATACAAATCCAGCTTCCGAAAGAACAAAAAATAAAATAAAATAAAAAACAAATACACAAAGATAGCATTTAGAAGTTCGCAAATCACCTCAACTAAAGTTTCAATCATGAAATCATTGTACCCATAGTATGAAGCTAAATCCCTCTGAAGTTGGTCAACATAATCCTTACGTGTGACTCCTTCTTGCCTCAATGACTTCAAATTTGAAAGCACCCGTACAACTGATATTATGATATCCAAATAGAAAAACCAGTAATTACCTTTAGTGCCTAAAAATAATAATCAAAGTGTGATATTAATGAATATTAATCATAGAACTCACTCTCTTTTACCCTCCTCTGGAGACTGGAGAGATCGGGAGGCCTTTGTGTTTCTTCTTCAAGTTCCTAAGTGTTACACAGGATAAAAGCCATATTAAGTATTGAGTCTCTAAATGTGTACTAAAATACTAAGTAAAAGCAAAATATACCTCACTGGTAGGCAACCTAAATTCATCAGCTTCTTCCCTGATATTGAGCTGCAATTCTGCTTCTCCTTCCTCCTCTACCTTTTCCCTTTCCTTGTCAATAATCCTTGCCTTCTTCTCAATATCAGAAACGTCAGAATCCGAGCCTTCATCCGAATCCTCCTCGGCAGCATCATCATAACCTTCATCATCATCGCTCCCTCCAAGAATATCATCCGCCATAGCATCATCTTCAGAAGACATATCAGAATCAGATTCACCTCCCAGCTCTTCTTCTCCCTCGTATGTTTCATGCTCGAGCTCTTCATCAGTTATTTCAGCAGCATCACTGAGGAGATTCTCTTTTTCCACTTTTTTCGACAAGCAAGCTTCGTCCTTCTTCTGCTTCTTCTTCGGGTGAGATTTTTGTACTCCCCTACTCCTTCCCTTGCTAAGCTTCGGAGCAGCCATTGAATCTCGGCAGAGTAATCAATCAATGCCTATAGAGCAATAAAAGAAAAGAGGTGCAATGCCTTCTTGCGGCTTATTAAGGGTTTAGGGTTTTTCTTCAGAATCGCACATTATTTAGGGCATCCCAGGTTGTGGTTTATTCAGGGAGAAAAAATGGCTAGAGGTTTTCTAACTAATTACCACTTGTTTCCAAAAAAAAAAACTAATTAGTACTTTGTTCTTTTATCGTTAATAAATTGAAGTCGGTTTTTTTTTTTAACAAAGAAATCTATTACAAAATTATTTTTTATAAAATATTAATTATGATAATAATTATTTTTATATTAAAATTTATAATAGTTGTAAAGATTGTCAAAGACCTTATGGTCTAGTGTCACCCGGTGTCCCAGCCTCAGTCCTTCAGTAGGTTGAGAAAGTAGCTATGAACAGATAATACATTGTAACAGAGTCACTAGCACTTAAATAAAGATTTTTATTGTTTAGTTCAAATCCAACTCATATTTAATTAGACATTGATAAATGTAATAATTTTAAACTAAATAAATTGATAAAGCCAAACACCTAGCTTGTGTTCATATGACACATCTTTGACTCTCTAAGGTATTGACTATTTGGACTGCAACTCACAGAATCGAAATTGATACTACTTTATAATAAAGGCAATAGCACTCAAAAAATAAATTAATAAACATAAATTAGTTATTTTATTTTATATTTCTTGAGTTATGGATCGGGTAACGATTTTTATTATTTTGTTTGGTTTAACTTAGGGATGGCAATTCAACCCGCCCCCGATGGGGAAAACCAATCCCCGCCCGACGGGGCGGGTTCAGGGAATTATTTCGGGGAAAGGGGGCAGGGATGGGGAAAATTCCTAATCCCCGCGGGGAACGGGGACGGGGACGGGGAGGGTATTCCTCGCCCCGACCTCGACCCCGATCCCCGCCCCGTCCTCGATTCCCCGTATATTATTATATTATATTATATATTATATTATATATTATTTATATACAAAGTATATAAAAAATTAAAAGTTAAAATCCTTGAAGTTCATTTGTTTTGTTATGTACTTATATTTGGACTTTGAAGGAGTTTGAAACAATTTAAAGTGAACAATCGCCTGGAGGCTGAGGTCAGCAGTCTCCCCTTGAATAATTTAATTCAAGGAAGTAGGCATCAAGGGCGAAGAAGCGAAGAGGCCATACGGGGATTACAATCAGGTTGTTAAAGCGGGATATTCTTGTTATGAGTGCTAAGGGTAGCACCTTACACACAAGAAAACCCCCTTAACAATCCCCGGCGGTCAGGAGCAAAGCAGAGTTTTTGCTTCGGGGGGAGTCTTTGCTCGTGCATTTTAAAATCTTAAGTCGAAAAAGCCTTATAAAAACTTTAAAAAAGCCTCTTAAGAAACCCCTTAAGACAACAAGGTGTTAAAGAAAAGTGGTCGTAAACCGACGTTTAGGAGGTTGTTTAGGTTAACATACTTGAAAAAGCCATTTCCTTACATGAAATTGCTATTTCAAGAGGTTTCAATGAGTTTATTTAGTTTACTTTATACTGCCAAAGGTCCTCTCAAGCGCCGGCATTTTATGATTATGTATTTTTGTTTGAAATTTGAAACTTTGGATATTTATAGTAATTTTAGAGTTTAGATATTTTAACTTTATTGATTTATGTATGTTGAATTTGGACTTTGTTTAAGGATTCAATGCTTAGTTTCTTTTTAATAATATTAATTTTTTAATTTACATAATTTTAAAAAATCCCCGCGGGGATTCCCCGTCCCCCAAAAAATCCCCGCCGGGGAACGGGGCGGGGACGGGGAATGGGGAGGGATTTCGGGGACCCCATTCCCTGCCCCCGCCCCGCCCCGTTGACATCCCTAGTTTAACCCAATATACATTTTTATACAATGAATCTAAATTAAAGAAATTAAATTTAAAAAACTAAATGTTTTGGCTAGGTGTCGAGTCATACCAATATTTTTTATTGTTTGGCAATTGGCACAACCTGATCAAACCTATATTTTAACCAAACTAATTCAATCTAGTTTAAGTAATAACCAGATAACTAATGGCTGACCCCACCCTCAATTGATTGACGAGAGAAATCTGCAACCACCACTTAAGAGTATGAGGGTGTTCATTAGATAAGTCTCACTTCGTGACTCTAGCTGACAAATTATCACAATGAGGTAAACTAACATATGTTGCCAGATATAAGTTAAACTTGTAACATTGTGGTTAACCCGTCAACAGTTTGACCAACTTGGTTGGGGTTGCCCTCATCCCCATTTGGCACCACTCAAACGAGAGAGAGAATCGAGGGTGTGTTTGGAAGCCCGGAAAATGATTTCGGGCTTTGGGTGTTTGGCAACCATGGGAAAACCCAGTCAACGGAAAAAAATGATTTCCGTTGACTGGGGAAAACAAGGCTATTTTGGCGGAAAATGACTTCCGCCAAATTTGGGCGGAAGTCATTTTCCGCCCAAGGTTGTTCACTTCGTTTGAGAGAGGGACGGCTCAAGCCGTCCCTCTCTCAGTTCGGCGGACTGGTTTCCGGCCGCGGGAAACCAGAGCAGCGACAATGCATCTTACCTTTTTTTTATATATAAATTTATTTAGTTATTTATTTATAATAAATATTATTAGTTTATATATTTTATATTTTAAATAAAATAATAAAAATATATAAATATATATTTCTACTCATTTTTCAGAAAATGAACCAAACACACAAATACAGTTTTCCAGAATGCAACCAAACACTGGAAATCAAATTATTTTCCGGAAAATGACTCATTTTCCAAAAAACATTTTCCAGAAGTCATTTTTCTGCTTTCCAAACACACCCTGAGTATGCTGTAAGAATTTGAAAAAAATGTCTTGTAAAAATTTTGAAAGATATTTTTCATCAAAATGAGTTACTTTTATTTTGATCAAAATGAGAATTTTTCGTTGACTTCATTTTTCGTTGATTGCTAAAGATTGAAAAATTCAAAAAGTAACTTTTGAGAGGTTTTTTCTTTCTTTTTTTTTTTTGTTTCAAATAAACTGTTAATATAATTTTTTTTTTTTGTATTTTATTGTTTAAAATGGTCAATGATGTATCAATTTTACCTAATCAGAATAAATTAGCTACTATCTACTGTTTTTTTTTTTTTAAAGTATAAACAACTTTAACGATTCAATTTAGTCATTTTTGTGTTTTAAAAATGTCATTTGCATTTTTTTTCTTTTACCGACTCAGATTAATTAACTACTAATCCTTTTTTTTTTAAAAAAAAAAAAACCTACTAAATGAGTATCGGACCCTCCCG
>NXFB01000017.1:239337-249338 GCA_002525835.2 Ipomoea batatas
GAGCTTTGATACCCAAAAAAAATAAATAAATAAAACTTAAAAAGGAATTTGTACAGTGAACTAAAAAAGATTCATTTACATGAAAATCTGATAATTTTAGTAAGTTACATATTCGATCTCTGAGTTATACCTAAGTTTTGACTAAGTTCATCAGATATAACTGTATTTATTTTTTACCCCTCAGTTATGAATGAAGTGGCGAGTTTGATCCCCGACGTTAGGTTTCCGTATCAATATGACAGAAAATCCAAATATCCAATTTTTTTTAGGGGTAAAGTATGAAATTTCACATATTATTCTCCTTTTTATATTGAAATCACTTTCGAAACATTATTTTCTAGTTCTCAACCTCTTATTTCGAGGTACTTTAACTCCAAAAGCATTTCAATAACCCTCGTATGACTTGTTACGGGTGTTATTGAAATGCTTTTGGAGTTGAAGAACCTTAAAAATAAGAGGCTATGAAGTGAAAAATAATGTTGCAAAAGTGATTTAATATAAGAATGGGAATAAGATGCGAATTTCCTATTTTAGCCATCTAATAATAAAAAGTTTTGGTAAAAATTTGTGTGGGACTGTCTCAACTCTCTAGGATCATTCTTCGTTAGACGAGTCGGGTCAAGATTAAAAAAAAAAAAATTTATACAAAAAATTGTAATGCTAATCAGAAATAAAGTGTTTATTACTTATATGAGAAACAATAATACTTTTGAAGAAAAAATGTACATATTTACATGTTGATTTATAAATATTACATTTTTTATCACAAGTATTACGCTTTTTCTTATTAACAAACACTTGTTAACATTACTTAGAGAAAATGCAATACTTTTACATTTTCAAAAGTATTAAATCTTCACTTATAAGTAACCAATACTTTATACCTTATTAGTATTACATTTCTCAGTATAAGTATTGCATTTTTATATTGATCCGACTCAACCCGCCGCACATATAAGGATTTATGAGACGGTCTCATACAAGTGTGACTCAATTTTTTTTTAAAATTTTTTATTAGATCGAGACAAAAATCTAACGTAAGTGACCAAACACAGGGTAAAAGGCCATAAAATTATGGACAAAAATATGACATTTTAAAAATTGGTACAAAAATAGGAAAAACTCATTTCCCAAATGCGTTTGTTGTCAGACCCGGTCAAACACAAATGCAAATAGGACTTGTCTATCACGAGATACGTAAGTCCCACTTGTGTTGCGTTTTTTTTTTTGTTTTGTTTTGTTTTTTTTAAATTTGGTCTTCGGCGACCAATTTCGTCGCCTGCTTCTCCAGTGTGAAGGAGGAGCCAGCGACCAACTTTAAGACTATTATTTTGAATATTAAATTATTGTATACATTTTGATGAAATTGAAGAGCTTATTATTGTATTTTATATTAGATATATACAAATTGTAAATTTATAAAATAAAAAAAAGTTAAAAAATACATTATTTGGCGGCTCCCACATCTATATAATGTATTTTAAAAAAAAAAAACTATTACACATGAACCGCCGTATATACATGTATATTTTAAAAAAATAAAGTACACAACGGTTCCTACTGAAACCGCCGTTTAATCTTTTTTCTTTTTAAAAAAAATATAAATGTATATACGACGGTTCCGAGATGGACGAAACCGCCATATATACATGTATTTTTTTTTGAGCAAATATCAATTTTAGTCCCACGACTATTAGCAAAATGACAATTTTGGTCCACATGTTTCATTTCTACCAATTTTGGTCCAACGACTATTGTTTTAGTACCAATTTTTATCCACGACTATTGTTTTAGTGCCAAAATTCATCGCGCCGGTCACCCATCCGTTTAAAACGTGCAAAAATCTAAAATTGTTAAGCATATTTTCATCATTTTCAACTTAATATCTTAATTTGAGTATGAATAAATGGATTTTTAAGTCCTAAAATCGATCAAAATTCGCAATTTTCTTCCTCATTTTACCTTAATTTGAGGAGGAAAATTGTGAATTGTGATCGATCTTAAGACTTAAATCTCTTTCTTCATGCTCAAATTTGGGATATTGAGTTGAAAAGGACGAAAATACCTTTAAAAATGTTAGATTTTGACACGTTTTAAACGGATGGGTGACCGGCGCGATGAATTTTGGCACTAAAACAGTAGTCGTGGGACCAAAATTGGTACTAAACAATAGTCGTGGGACCAAAATTGGTAGAAATGAAACATGTGGACCAAAATTGTCATTTTGCTAATAGTCGTGGGACCAAAATTGGTATTTGCTCATTTTTTTTATATAAAAAATAGATTAGACGGCGGTTCCTACGTGGAACTGCCGTATAAAGTATATATATGTGTCTGGTCGCTGGCTCTTTCTTTGCACGGGAGAAGCCGGCGACGAAATTGGTCGCCAAAGAACAAATTTAGAAAAAAAGAAAAAAAGAAAAAAAGAAAAATACTCAACGCAAGTGAGACTTGCACATCTCAAGTACACAAATTTCATTTGGGTTTATGTTTAATCGAATCTGATAACAAACACATTTGAAAAAATGAATTTTTCTCATTTTTTACCAATTTTTTAAATTTCATATTTTTGTCCATAGTTTTTGTTTTCGTCCTACGGTCTTTTACCCCCAAACACACCACTCCATTCATGTGTCATCTTCCATTTCAGTAAAGTAAAACTTAGAAAGGGAAGTTCAAAAAAAAAAAAAAAAAAGAAAGGGAAGTTCAATGTGGCAGTAGTAGACGGAGCCTACACGAAAACCCAACACGATCTCCGAGGACGGAGAGTATACCGACGGCGCCAAAAAACCTACCGTCCGATTCTCGACTCCGATCACCGCAACTCACAGCAGTCAACTACTCAGTCAGCACCTACTCGCACCGTTCTTCTTCCTCAATTGCGCTTACTGGTAAAAAAGTCTTCGCCTGCCCAATTTTTTCATTGAATCTTTTATTATATATTTTGCAATGATGAAAGTCGTGAAATAGTTTTCTTTCTATCTGAATATTCGTTACAATCATTCTATGTGAAAGGAAAACAGATATGAACTCACAACTCAATATTTTTTGGAACTGTTTGATTCCCTAGAAAATCCCTGAAAATGAAATGAAGTTGCCAGTTGAGATTAGCTAAGGGAAATGAAAGGGAAACCTAGGAAAGTGGGAAAGAGAACTGATGAATTTTTTTTTAAGGGAGTGGAAGAATGCTAAAGTTATGTAGAAGTAGGATAAGGGTATGAATTGAAGCTGATTTAGATTAGCTAAGCTATGATCTAAATTTTTTCAAATGGTGGAATATGAAATAATGGAAAAGGAACCTTCTTATGCCATTATTCAATGATGTCATTACTTTTATTTTTGTAAAATCGAAAGAAGGATAACAATAGATGAAAGATAAATGAAACAGTAGAGGAGATACAAATGAAGGGACTAATTAATATGCATAGTAACTTATTAAGAATAAAAGGTAACTAACTAAGAGCACAGGCCACAGATTGTGAACCTATTGCTTTTATCCCTTTATCCATTTTTTTTGCGTGAGTGACGAGAGAGTGTTTTTTTTTCCTCCTTTCAATTTTGAGTTCTGATTTGGATTCTTGTTGAAAATTTGTTGGGCTGTGAAGAATATGTCATCTAAAGTTGGATCTGGGAAGAGTGGTGGTGGGGATCGAAGTGGTGGAAGGTTGCTGCGCGATATTGAACAAATTAGTAAAGCTCTTTATGTACACAAAACTCCACCCAAGGCTTTAGTTTCTCCATCATATCATGGGCTCAAGTCTATGGGTAATACACGCATCTTGGAATCGAAATCCAATTCGGTAACAGAGGAGCTGTCGCAGAAGAACAAGAAATCATCGATATGGAATTGGAAGCCCTTAAAAGCTTTAGCTCACTTGCGCAATCAACGGTTCAATTGTTGTTTCTATGTACATGTGCATGCAATTGAAGGGTTACCTGTGAATTTTAATGATCTTAGTTTGTGTGTGAAGTGGAAACGAAAGGATGCAGTTTTGATAACTCGCTCTGCTCATGTTTGTTGTGGGACAGCTGAATTTGGAGAGACTTTGATGCATCAGTGTTCTGTGCAAGGCAGTAGAAGTGGGCCCCAACATTCAGCAAAGTATGAGCCTAAGCTGTTTTTGCTTCAAGCTTCTGTGATTGGGGCTCCAGCTTTGGATATTGGGAAACACTGGGTTGACCTTACAAGGTTGCTTCCTCTAACTTTGGAGGAGCTAGAGGAGGGTAAAAGAAGCTCAGGGAAGTGGACCACAAGCTTTAAACTGCTGGGAAAGGCTAAAGGTGCCATGCTAAATGTTAGTTTTGGTTTCACTGTGTATGACAGTAACTCCGCAGAACCAAGTCATTTCACCAAATTTCATGATCATCTCAAAGGATGTGGACCCGTTGCATCGGATCGTGTTGTGGACTGTGATGACACTAGTGGTAATAGCATGCTACGTAGAGTTGTAAGTGTTCCTCATAAGCCGACCTCTGGTTCTCATATGCCATCTCACTCGCTAGATGCAAATGGCTTTAAAGAAATTTTTGGTGACCAAGGATCAGAGATTGATCAGTCAATTACCTTTTTGTATCAGAAACTTGAAGAGGGAAAACTAGGAAACTTGGAGGACTTCAGTTTCTTCCTTGAACGCTTGGAGTCAATGAAAGAAAAGTCTGGTTCTTCACATGATTATACTAGTGAATGTACTGCAAAAGAATTTGAAGGTTCTGAATTTACTATGAGTGAGCTGGGTATAGAAGTATGTAGTCAAAATCAACTAAAAACAGCCCAAGGATCTTTTCGTTTCAATAATTCTTTCATTGAAACTATTGATGTCACTGACATTTTTCAAGATTATGAGACTGCTGTTGATGAGAATACAGAATGCAATTTAAAGCAAGAAGTCAAAAGTGACCTTGATGAAAAAGGTGATATGGATGATAGCAAATATAAGGAGACTGATGAACATGATAAAGATCTAATGACTGAAGAGTTTGAGTCAATTTTCCTTGACCTGTTGTCTACTGTATCTGCAGAGCCAGTATCATCAGCAGACGTCAACAAGCCCGTTGACCAAAGTGATTACTTTCTTACAAAGTCTAGTTACAAAGCGAGTAAGAGAGCAAAATCACTTAGCTTGGATGATGTTGCAGAATCTGTGGCAAATGATTTTCTTGACATGCTAGGTCTTGAAGACAGTCTGGTGGATGTAAGCTGTGAAAGTTTTCCTGATTCTCCCAGGGAGAACCTTCTGAAACAATTTGAAAAGGAAAACCTCTCTTCCATGAACTCCATTTTTTACTCAGACAAGACAGAGGACAAGGCTATATTCACTCGCGTTGCTTCAACTGGCCGTGGAAGAGTTGGTTGTTCTGATGATTTTGATTTATCGGTGGTTAATCAAGAAGTTGAGAAGGGGCAGACAAGGTTAACACTGTCAATTAGAAACAAAAGGAATGTTAAAATGCTTGAAAACTTGGAAACAGAAGATTTAATGAATAAATGGGGTTTAAATGAGCAGGCATTTCAAACTTCTCCTCACTCCAGCTCTGGTGGATTTGGAAGTCCTATCCATCTTCCCCATGAGGAGTCACTAGAATTACCTCCTCTTGGAGAAGGCTTGGGACCAACTGTGCAGACAGAGAATGATGGCTTCTTGCGTTCAATGAATCCATTACTTTTCAGGAGTGCAAAGAATGCTGCAAGATTGATCATGCAAGTTTCTTGTTCGGTTGTGCTTCCTGCTGTAATGGGTTCTAGTATAATGGAGATATTAGAGTGCTGGGCATCCAAGGGAATCGAGAAGTTCACTATTCAGGCAAATAAGTTGATGCCTTTGGATGATATCACTGGCAAGACAATGCACCAAATTGCTGGGGAAACTGGATCTAGATCCAAGGTGGATGAGAGGTTTGTAAATTATGAGATTAGCTTTTGTTTTTGTTTTTATTTATTTATTTATTTTTCATTTTTATGCTTTGTTCTTACTTCGTGCTGTATTTTATCTTGGTTGTTTTGACAGATTCTGTATCCCGACTAAACCAGAAAATTTTTCTTTTGATCAATGTTCTGTTAACCTGAACTCGAGCTCACAACGCTATGAAGTGGATCAGGATTATGTTTCTCCAGAAGATCTTATTCCTTTAGCATTGACTAAGGTTGAACCCCTCACAATTGAAGGCTTAAGAATCCAGTCTGACATGTCAGATAGTGAAGCACCTTCTTGTATTAGGCCCTGGTCCCATGGAGTTCTGAATACTAGAGAAGCTAGTGGATTGCAACATGAGAACTTTAAAGAAAATGATGATGACATTGATGAATTAGTAAACCTGTCTTTGTCATTGGATGAATGGATGAGGCTGGATGCTGGTTGTTTCAATGATAAGCTCGAGATTACTGAACAACTTACTAAAATCTTAGCTGCCCATTCTTCAGCACCCATTGATTTAAGCAATCTTCAGTTGGCAAGAGATGATGAGACGGTAGATTCCTTGGGCCAAAACTATGGTCTTTTAAACAGAATCTTCACATTGGCTCTAAGAGTTCAGCTGAGAGATCCCTTCCGTGATGCTGAAATGGTTGGTACCCCAATGCTTGTTCTAATCCAAGTAGAGAGGTCTTATCCATTGGAAGAAAACATCCATCGTGAAGAAGATGAACACACTTGTCCTCGGTTTAGAATCTCTGAGATCCACGTGGCAGGTTTGAATGTTGAAAATAGTGATGAGAAAATTTGCGGCATGAAAAGGCACAAACAATCTGGATCCCGATGGTTGCTTTCTAGTGGCATAGGCAGGATGAATAAGCATTCATTTTCCACGTCAAATGCTATAGTTAAGTCATCGTTGCAGACGAAGAGAAAAACGAGCCCTGGTGATATCTTGTGGAGTATCGAGTTAGCGCCATTAAATATTCATGTAAGAAACCCTGATATTATTTTTCCCAAGGAAAGTTGTCCAAAAAACAATTTATAGATATGCATGGGTTCCCCTATAGTGTGCTTAAAGGCAAATACAGATAATGGTTCATATTGTTTGTGTAGCTTAGATGGTGAACATAGCATCTTTGTCTATCCCAACTTTCAATTTCTCATTTTGATTGTAGTATATATAATCTTTTTTATACTTGGCCACAGTCACAAACTCTCTGGTATTTTCTGTACTTACATTCTCATAATGCCAATCAATGTTGTAACAGATATATGTTACTTTTCTTCATTCTAGTGCATTATCTTGAAGAACATTTTCTAGTGCCATGGCTGTTTCTGTGCTGGTCTGGTGGTGTTCTTTAGATACTCGTGTTACTCTTGCCAGAGTTGAGCCTAAGCAGATAGTTGGACACTGGAGTCCACAGCTGTTATTCGAAAGTGCGCTCTGGGCAAAGTTTGCCTTGTGACCTTAATCAACAAAGGAGCACAATGAGGTAAATCAACTAAGTTGTTCATAATTAAAGATCAATAAGTAATTGAGCTACGGAGTAATTGCCAGACCAACTGAGTCGGGGTTGCCCCACTTCAACTAAAAGGTCTCAAACTTAATATTCGTTTCTTATGTACCTAAAAAAGCCACGGCATCCAGGACTAGAGCAATAGATATATCTGAACCTGATGAATGATAAACCATAAAACCAAATAACTAAAAACAGAATTTTTCAATTGACAGAGAAACAAATAGAAAGGGACAACAAGTGAAACCGACAGAGGGTACTAACAACAGAGGTTTGATAGGAAATACAATGTGCCCTCACATGCCTTGCCTTGGAGCCTCCCTAGAGGTCAGATGTAAATTCTAAGATGTGTTTCAATGGTTCACGTGTTCATAGATTCATCAATCAATTGATCAATGCACGGGACTGTTGAGTATATATATAAACATAAATGTGCAGTCCAATTATCAATTTAAATTTTTAGTTGAAAATGATCACATTATTCAATTTGGTATCAGAGACTACAGTCCACATGTTGTTTGGAGCCCGTCAAAAAAGTAACCTCTACATGTGATGTCACCCAATAAAAGGAGACACCCAGTGCACATAATAAGATAGTTACTGTGAATTTCATAAAAGAGAACATTTCATAGAAATTACAGTAATAATGCAGCAATGCTAGAGGTTTGGAGATAACATTATCTTAGCTACAATTCATCCAAAAAAGCCATAAAACAATAGTAAAAGAATTCTCATATCCAAAGTGAAAATGACACAGAACAGACTCCATCCATCCAGCCTCAACCATGGGTATTAACAGCTTCCCAGACCAAGTTCTTGGGCACCGGCTTGGTCAAATCCCGCGCCTGCAGTGCAGCATTTCGAAGTGTTCTGAGAGTCAATTGATTCGCCTTCCAGAACGAGGCGACATTGTAGGGCAAACCATGCTTTCTGCACAGATCCTTAACAAAGGGAGACACTTTTCTGAGATGACACCTCGGCAACCTGGGAAACAAATGATGTTCAACCTGAAACTGCAGCCCTCCATGGAACCAATCCATCCAAGACGAGCACGAAATGCCAAGAGTCCCATTAGTCTGCTTCTCGAACCAGTCGTGGCTAGTAGGCGGTCCAACATAAACGCTGGCCGAGAAATGGTTGAGACAGAACTGAACGTGCTGAATCCCGGTCACAGTAAAACTAGCCACCACAAACATGATTCTCTCCCACCAATTGGGCAAGCAAGAAACAAGCAATGGATACCATACCCAAAATGCAAGCAGCCCTAATAGCTCCTGCCCCCTATGGGGCACTTTTCGGTTGGACAATAACAGTGCAAATGACTGTGCAAACAGATTAATCCTAGCAAAACACATGACAGGATAAAATGTCCAATGCTGATAGCTAACCAAGAATCTAGCAAATATGTCAAAGTTCATCTTTCTTTCATAGATATATGAAGTGAGTGAGCTAAAGAACTTGGAAGATACCACAAAGAAAGGCATGTGCTGCAGATCAGGGTCATGGTCAAGGCTATTGCAGGAAATGTGATGGGCATTATGGTTCCATTTCCACCACCCAATGCTTATCCCTGCAAGACAATTCCCAGTAAGGATTTGGGCAAATCTGTTAGACCCTTTACTCATCATAATCTGATAGTGCCCAGAATCATGCCCTAACCACCCACTCTGAATCCACAGAAACCCCATCAGCCCTCCACTACCCAAATGCACCCACACATTTTCACTGCACAAAACCCCATAAACACTCACAGCAAAAATCATTACAATGAAGCACATGGAGATGAAAACCCCATGCCCTTTCTTCTCAAACAGCCCCATCTTGGAGAACTCAGAGACTAATCTCCTGTAATCCTTGGACACCTCGGATACTGTGTAGTCCCTGAGGTAAAACCCATTGAAGAAAGTGTCAAGATGGTGCCACACACTCCCTGGGTGGAATGCCACAAAAGCATCAGTCACATCTTGGCCTGCAAGGCTCCTCAGAGGCAACTCCCCACCTGGGTGGACTTTCACCCACTCTGAAACATCATACACTTTCCCCTGAATTGACACCCACAGATCCCCTTCTTTGTTGTGCTCCTTCAGCTCCTCTGCAGTAATGTACTTCTTGGATTCCGCCATTGATGCCCGGAATGCTGCTTCTGAAAAGTTAAAAAACGAAACTTTTCAAAAAAAAAAAGAAGAAGAATGGAATTCAAGAAAGAGATCCCAATTCCCAAAAGACCCTTTTCAGTTTCCTCTCCAACACAATCAGGATTTCAAGATTTAGAGCATGTGAAGAGATGATGAGCAGTCCATAGGATATACAGGGGATTTTTAAAAGCCCCACAGTTTGTTTTTATATACCCAAAAAACGAGGAAAAAATAATCACAAAATTAATAAATCTTTACATTTGTAATTTTGTTGTATTTTATTTGAATTAAATAATAATGAGAATTGGTTTTCAAAAAAAATAAAATAATGAGAATTGCTACTCTGATACTCACTCCATGACAAAAATACAAAATATTCTGAATCTCACAACCAAACCTAAGTTCGAACCACTAAACCAACAGCAAGGTATAAATCC
>NXFB01000017.1:258532-269506 GCA_002525835.2 Ipomoea batatas
GACAACTGACAAGCAACGCACAGGAATTGCCACTCATTTAAGCCCTAGGTTGAACTTAACTAACCTTTGAGGATTTGAAACCATGACACACAATTACAAGCTCCTTAGAGCCTGTTTCATGTAATATGCCCACAAGCTTCTCACCATGGTTGTTCACCACTACTACCTTTTTATGTTGCATCACTGGTAAAAAAAATTAAGAAAGGGAATCGTATTAGTTATAGATCTGCCATCATTCAAGCAAGTTATAACCACCAAAAAGAAACACAAAATTTCAGAGAGCATGTACAAACGACATAAAATAGAGAAAAATGGTTGTAACCTGGATTTAGATAGAGCAGACTTTATTTGCACAAAGGAAGCAGTCAAAACTTCACCCACTGCCAACAATAACCATTTTACTTCTCCATTGTTTTCTGCCACATTTTTTCTTACATTTTCACTGCCATAATGTCATAGATAGATTTATGCCCTTAAATTTCCTTGAAACCAGACCAATAACATATTAACATTCCATGTATTCCATATGTACCAAAACTTTATAAAAACTTCCCGCTTAACTCAATATGACTTCCATTCCAAAACATATGAATATACGGAGTTCATTGTTTGTAGAAATTGCAATTAACTCTATTTGTTAATTAAAATTTTAAGAAACAGCTCATTTAATCCCCAACTTTTCAAAGCAAAGTGTTCCACCAAAATACTAAGCAATCGAACTGCAGAAACAACCCAATCAACTTCTGCAAGCACTGAGAGATTAGGTTCCTTATATCTAAGAATAGATTAGAATTTCCTAACAGTGATGAATGAGTAATTGAAGTGCATGTAGCCACAGTCTGGAATGCAGAACACAATTATCCCCAAATTTCACCAGATACTGTGATATGATATTCAGAATCTGCAGGTATTTCTCTAATTCAGCTACTCGAATACAACGCTCAGATTTCAAATCTCCATAAGCAATTTCAACCGACACTGATTTAAGACTTGCAGCTACTGATAACGAAACGTGAGATGAATTGAGAAACGTCAAAAATTAAGTAAAATCTCCCAGACAAAACAAAACTTATGTGTATACGCACATGGGTGGTGAGTCAGAGATTTGATACCTTCATATATCGACAATTCCAGAGCTTCTTTCACGAGGATTTTGAAGCAAGTTGTACTATCGTCCACAATAACTGCTTGAGTTCGATTACATTGTCGAGAGGTAAGAATTCCAAGTCTTCTCTTTTTTTTTTTTTATTTAAAAAAAATATATGAAAATTACATTTTAATCCTTAAATTATAAAATAATTGTATTTTACCCTAAATGTTGAATATGTTTACTTTTCATCTCTAAATTATCATTGCTTTTCACTTTTTAATAAAATAGAAACAAAAGAGAATATGTACAATGTAATTGCTTTTTGTGATTCATTCGCGTTAAAATTAGTTAATTAATAAGGGAGTCTAGCATATAATTCACCATAGAAACATGATAACAGGCATATATTGTTACAAAAATAGACGCTTAAAGTTATACGGTATTATTTTATATTTTAAAGTGATTTTATATGTCTGTAATGGGCTGAAAGCCTGAAATAGATGCCCAAAAACATGAAAACTTTAGATGTCTATTTAGTCTAGATCAAAAAAATTAAAAGTTTGTTCAAAAAATAAATAATAAAATAATTAACGACAATAGACGGCCATAACCGATGCCTCTCTCTAGGGACGCACTCAGGTGAGAACTCTCGCTCATGAGAGAAATAAGGACTATTTACAACCATCCACGTGTCTAGATCAACGAATCATATGTAATTTTAAAGAAATGACACGTTGGCATTTTCATAAATAATTTAAACTTTGGTGCAAGTAAATATTTTAGTATATGCTAAGTGCAAGTAGTTTGTGCACATTTGCAAGTAAAATGTACAAGTAAAATCACTTACAAGTGCACATATTTTCACTAACAAGTGCAAGTAATTTACCTTGTTAACATTCGTAAGTGCACCTAGGTGCACCTAATTATAACGATAGGTGTAACTAGTTATAACATTAGGTGCACTTAGTATTGATGCGCATTGTACATTTTACTTGCACCTGTAAGGCTGTAATACATTTTACTTACACTTGTAATACAATTTACTTGCACTTTAATGTTCAATTATTTACAAAAATGTCATCGCATGTTTTTTTTAAAAAAATCAGTTCTCACTTCTTTCCTGGACGGGTAGTTCGCACCTGAACGCACTCCTATATATATATATATATATATATATATATATATATATAGGGTGAGAGAATCATTGCAATGGAAAGTTTTCTTATTCTTTATCTTTTTCTATTATCATTTTGGCATCACCGAAAAATGGGAAATTGTTATGAATAATTGTTTTATAGATTTTGATTATGCAAAGCTATAGGCTTGATAGATCCATCATTTTATGTTGTAAATTGTTCTTGATATTTTGAGAATAGAACCAGAACAAAAAGGAATTATTAGTAAAGGTTTTTAAAGAGATCATTCTCGGAAGGAGCTCATATATATATATATATATATATATATATATATATATATATATGCGAGGAAGAACAAAAGAGTTGTTAGACACATTGCAACTTGTCTAATACCTACCAACCTACTCAACGCAAATTGGTGATAAGTAGAAGAGTTATTTTGAACCAAATTAAAGTGTGGTTATACACTGATAGGGAAATGGTCTTTACCCTATGGTTCTTAAACTGCTCAAGGAAAGGATTTGACAGCAGATTTTCAAGGATTGTGGTAGTTTTTGGATGATTACCACTTGATAAGTGACAATGGACAAATACAAATTTCAAGTTGGCGTTCATTTCACCTCATCTAGAAAAGGAGGACTCTGTTAGGACTCCTATTGTTAGTCATGTTAGGACTCTATTGTTAGTCACTTCTATTCCTGCTATACTTCTGTAGTTTGTATATAGTTGTCACAGGTAATATTGTACAGCTGAGACATTCAATAATACAAACCCTAATCTGGTATCAATCGCCAGGTAATTCCTGATGGCTGATGCCGCGTCTACGGCCGTTTCTTCAGAGCGGACGGTGTCCGATGGTGCTGCGTCTCCCATGCTGACGCCGAACACCCTCTCTTCGGCTCACCATTATGTTAGCATCAAGCTAACCTCTCGCAATTTCCTTTTTTGGAGAGCTTAGTTGGTTACGTTTCTCCACGGCCGACGTTTAATGGGATTTATTGATGGTTCGATCCCCGCCCCTTCCGTTCTGCTTTCGCTGCCGGCTAGTACGCCCACTGCTGCTCCGACCGTGAATCCGGCTTATGCTTCTTGGTTTCAGCAGGACCAAGCAATTTTATCGATGATTATTTCATCGCTTTCGGAGGAGGTTATCCCTATTGTGCTCGGCAAGCAGACTTCCATGGCAGCCTGGAATGCGCTCGAGCTTGCCTTAGCCTCTACATCCCGCGCTCGTGCAGTTCATCTTCTCGGCCAGCTTCAGACGTTGCAGCAGGGTGAAGCTTCTGTTGCGGATTACTTAGGCCGTGTGAAAGTTCTCCTTGAAGATCTCGTGCTTGCTGGCCGCCTGGTGACTGATGACGAGATGAATATTTATGCCTTCCGAGGACTACGGGCAGAGTTTCGCTTGTTTGCTGCTTCTTTATCCACTCGACCGGTGCCTCTAACATTGGAGGAGATGGCAGATATGCTGGGAGCTCAAGAGTTCGCGCACGTTGCAGAGTATTCGCCCAGTGGAGATTCGCCGTTTGTTGCTCATGTTGCTCGGCATGGTTCCGGTCACGGGGGCTGTCGCGGCTCGCAGCAATGGCGCGGTGGCCAGTCGCGGACCGGTGGTGGCTCTTCGGCGCACGCTGGGCAGTTCGGGCAGCAGTGGCGTGGTTCTGGTTCTGCTCGGTTCGGGCAGTCTCGCGGCCGTGGGCAGCAGCCGAACTGGCGTGGTGGTCGTGGTGGCTCGCGGTCTAATTTACGGTGTCAAATTTGTGATTTACCCGGGCATTCTGCGGTGACGTGTTACCGTCGCTATTCTGATGGGTCTCAGGCTCATATGGTATATCAGGACTCCTCTGACTCGGGTTTGTTGGCTTCTCAGACGTGTTAGGACTCCTATTGTTAGTCATGTTAGGACTCTATTGTTAGTCACTTCTATTCCTGCTATACTTCTGTAGTTTGTATATAGTTGTCACATGTAATATTGTACAACTGAGACATTCAATAATACAAACCCTAATCGACTCCTTGCTTAGAAGAAGATGCTATAAAAATGATTTATTCTGATCTATTATGTAAACAAAAAAACGAACATATATAAATGAAGGGTATAATCTTTCACACTTATTAATTTTTAGATATTTTTGAAAGCTAATTGAGAGAGAAATTGATGTAGTGCGAATCTAGTCTTTTAAGCTAAAGAAAAATCACTCAAATTCTTTTAAGTCGAGCACTCAACAACTACCATCTTTCCAACGGTAGGAAGTTGCAAGATCATTCTAGCAAGAAAGCTTTGTGATTGACCATTAGCTAGCTCTTGATTAGGTAGTAGTGAAGGATACGTTGACGAGGAGCTCGTAACACTCTCAAGAATTGCCATCAAAAGAAGTTGAAGGCTTCCCTTTCACTTGTATATATTTTCTAACAAATACTTAGTGAAATCCTTCTTGGAGTTTAAGGATGAGAGTAGAGTAGAAATATTTTCCAAATTAAATCACTATAAAAATCTCTCTTCCTCTGATCTCTTGCACTTTATAGTTTCCATATATATTATTTAAGTGTGCAACTAACTCCATACTCGTTTCAACACAAACACACAAATCTCACCAAACTTAGCTACAAATTAAACTTTTATCTTGGCAAGTTTAAAGACTTCGGCTACAAGGAAATTATTTCTATCTTTGATTTTGAAATTCAAGCGAGCTCACTTAGTTTAAGTTTTCAAAAAGGTTGTTTTAAAGTCTATTAAACCTCTCCCTTCTAAAATTTAACTTATCCGGGACCAACACTTAGCTTCCAGAGAAAATTAGCAAGAACATTATTTACATTTGGCCGGATTAATTCAAAGTCAAGCTGCTATTAATTAAACTCTAGCTATTAAAAAGGTTTTTCCAATGCTAGTTTCTTGTTCCATTTACATAAAAAAGAACAGCTATGGAGAAGAAAGAGGGTGCATGCATGTTGCTATATATATGATATTTCTATCTCTTCTGATCTGATCAAGGTGGCCAGCAGGCAGAATTCTGAGAAAATCCCTTTGAAGAGGAAAAGCTAGCTGTAAGGCTCAAGAAATCTCTGGTATTCAACCCTTCAATGTCAGTGTTTTCTCTACCACCATTAAACCCCTGATGATGATAATAAAATCCAGTAGTGTCAGAGCCTGTAGTGCCCCCCATCATTTCCATGCAACCAGGGGTGAGACTAGCATGACCCGCCGCAGGTTTGTTTGTTCCATAAGATGATGCCAACTCCTCACGTGAGCTGAAAAACCCAGCAGCAGCAGTGCCCATCATGTGATGATGAATTTGGTTTTGGTTTTGGTTCTGGTTCTGGTGGTGGTGGTGGTGGGGTCGTATAAGGTTACCTGTCGAGGCGATTGTATTGTTGCTTGTCACCCCGAGCTGGGCCGCCTTCTGGAGCAGGGCGGTTGCGCTCATGTGAGGTGGTGACACAAGGAGCGAGCTAGGGTTAGGGTTTTCCAAGAACTGTGTGGGCCCCGTGGCCTTGAGCGGTGGTGGTGGTGGTAGTGGAGGTGGACAGGCTAGCCACGGTGGCATCTCTGCCGGCTGCCGGAGGTGGTTGAAAGTAGCTTGGAGGTTGTGTAGGGTCTGGAGAGAGGTGGCGGTGGCCGAGAGCGGCGGCGGGGGTTGGGTGGAGAAGAGGGCGTTGGGTAGGGGAGTGAGGGATGATGACCTTGCACTCTCTTCAGCTAAGGCATCACAGAAAGCCCTGTGGGTTATGAAGCTGTCCCTCCTACAATCACAAAAAAGAAAAGAAAAGAAATTAATGCATGTGTCACTGCTGAAAATCAACGAATTTTCGACCACCTGAATATGGTCAGAAATGCCCTTAATTCGATCGGAAATGACTATATATGACATTTTAATTAGAACTGTATACTTATAATAATATGAGAAAGTATGTCAAACGCGCATTGGCGTCTGGCCATAGAAGATACAACAATGTATGCTTGACTAATGAAAATTCAATTTGAACGTAACATATATAGATATACCAATTATGTCACCCTAGCTAGCTAGCTAGCTCATGCTTATGTTGTATATGCAAGATTCCTTTGGGAATATATGACACACAAATGCAAGGCAATAACAAACAAAAAACATAATATAGTTTTGAAAGAAAAATTAAAGTAGTTCCAACAGGTACTGAAGCTAAGAGTGTCACTTCATGTTTACTAATATATCCATAGTACCAATCAAACATACATCATAATTCAAAATCAAATTGATTCCAATGACATTTCATAGCAGCATATAAAATTGAAGCATGTGCTCCATCTCAACTAAAAGCCTAGGCTGATAGTTGGACTGCACATTTATGTTTATGTATTATCTATGCTTAACACAAAGCCTAATTTGATAGTTGGACTGCACATTTACGTTTATATATTATTTATGCTCAACATATAAAATTACCTGGAGAAAAGGGTTCCACAATCACATCTATACTCTCTAGTGCCACAAATCTTGGAGTGAGCTTTCCAGTCAGACTGAACAGCATATCTCTTAGAACACTTGTCACACTTCCACTTCTTCTCCCCATGTTTCCTGCTGTAATGTTTCTTGATTCCTGTGAGGTCTCCCAGTGCCCTTGCAGGGTCATGGTGCACACATGATGCCTCTGGGCACACATAAACCTTCTTCTTCACCACCTCTTCTTTGTTCCTTTGCTTCAGCTTCCATGGCAGATTGTGACCTCTCCTGTGCAGCTGGAGGTTCTGGTCTCTCTGAAACCCCTTGTTGCATATCTCACACACGAACCGGTTCGTCGCGAACAGGGTGTTCGGTGACAATGCCACTACTTCCGCCTCCGGGTCTAGCAATACAAGTCCAGTTGAGATTAACGAGAACAAAAATTGATAACAATGGCAGAAAACAAGGGTCTAACAATACAAGTTCAGTTGAGATTAACGAGAACATACAAGAATCGATAACAATGGCAGAAAACAAAACTTTTTGTGGTTCTATGTCTGCCCATGGTGGATAAAAAACAGTTCTTATATTAATTGTGATGGTGTTGATTAAAAAATTCAGGTCATATTTATATGCAGCCCTAAACATGTACATATACAGAATTACTGACTGTACGTCTGTACATATGAGACGTACCCAACAATCATATTTTGTAAGCAATTCATACAAAAGAAAAGAAAATAAAATTGGGATTAAACAAGAATATATGTATGTATGTATATATATATACCTGGGTTTCCTGCTTGGTTTCTCTTCCTCTTGACAGCTTGATTGGTAGTACTAGGTTGTTGTTGGGTTGAAGAAATGCTGATTGCATTATCATTAGATGCAGATGTTAAGTTTGACATGCTGTCATCAACTAGCTGAACTGCTTTAATCATATTCTTGCAATATAAAATATCTATCTTGGGTATATCTAAATATTTCAAGAAGAAAACAATATAATGGAAGCAATCAAATCTGGTTGCATATGTGTAGTTTCTTGAGATATCAAACCCTAGAAGCTAAGCTAGAAACTGATAATAGAAAATTATTAACTATAAACAAGAAAAAAAAAAAAAGGAAAAAAAGAAATAGTTGATGAGCTTAGTTGCAGTCCAACAACATCAATCTATCCTTAATTCATGTTTGGAGGACATTAAAAGATGCTAAAACAACCAAGGAATCAATACAAATAAAGCCATACATATGAGAGTAAAAGAAACCAAACAAATTCCTACTGATAAAACTATGAAGCAGAGAGAGAGAGAGAGAGAGAGAGAGAGATGTGGATGAGAAGCTAAGGTATGAAATTGCAGTCCTCCAATATCCATCAAAACCATACTCAAGGGGCAATGAGGTTTTGTCTTTTACTTTGTTGTCTTCTCAATCATACATTATTGTAACACTTTATCAATTTTAAATAATTATCTTTTTATGGAAAAACATTATATTACTCAATGCATTATATTATATTATTCACAATTTTCAAATTTTAATTATTATTTTTTTAAAAAAAAAATCTTTCCTTTTCATGAAGGCACATTTTATTTTATTTTATTTTTTAAAGTGCAGACATATATACAATTGGTAGCGTTACACCGAATTATGATTTCTATGTGCTTGGATGACTATTAGGGACGTTAAAAGAGTCAATAATGCATGCAATACTCTTTTTATTATTAATGTACATGTAAACTTTTATATTTAACATTAGTATTTTTCATGTGCGATGCGTAAAAATCGATACACAATATTAGTACTTTATATTAAAATCTTAGATTTATTTAAATTTTAGATATTTATATTATTGTATAATAATAATAATAATAATAATAATAATAATAATAATAATAATAATAATAATAATAATGTAAACTATTTTTATAAATTTGATATTTACATTTTAGAAGATAAGTTATATATAGTACTCCAATATATAATATTCATATAGTATTACTATTGGAGAAGATAAGAAAATATTCATGGTAACAATAGTTGGAAAAGATAACGGAAGTTATAACGGTAGAGATATTTTTCACCAAAATATTATATATTACAACTCTTATAGCCTAATGTATACAAAAATGTAACGGAAAAGCATACATAAATGAAAGGTATAATTTTCCTTCACACTTATTAGTTTTTGGATTTTAACATGTATACCAATATTAAATTAAACAGTTTTTTATCACATATTAACATATGCATGATTTTTTTTGTTTATTTATAAAATCAGTAGAGCATTATTATAACTATTCCAAGCATGGGCATGGACCCCAGCAAAATCTTGAAGGATATCCATAAAGCATATAGTATATACATAAAAATGCACAGTCTAGATGTTGCATTCTAGGTGAATCTCGCCTTGTAACTATAACCGGTAAAGGATAAGAAATTAAACTAGTCTAAATTGCACATAGTTGACGGGCTCAAATCAAGAAAATTAATAAATTAAACATCTCTCTCATGGGGAGAAAAGTCAAATCGAAATTATGTCCACGTGTGTGCAATCTAACTATATCAGTTTAACTTTTAGTTGAGACAGGAATACATTAATCTTCAATTATGTAATCTTGAATCCTAAAATATGTAAAAAGTTATATATATGGAATATAATGAAAATGCAATATAATATAATTGTAATGAAAACAAACTTCAATTGAATAAAACAAATTAAAATTAAGATACACTAAGATGGTAAAGAGTTAACTAATTACAAAAGAAAATATACTGTCACGGCCCAAGAATAAAAAACGTCAAAAAATGTTAACTTGAAACTTGAAACCTTATGCCAAACTTGTAACACCTCGGTATAAACTTGATAATTAAGAACTAATTTATGAATTATGGCATATATAATTGATGGGTCATTTTGAATATTTACTCTTATTTATATGTTTCTAGGCCAGATTTTTTTCAAGTAAAAATCAAATTCAACCCTGCGACCTCGGCCAAATTCATATTAGTCTGGATTTTGGAAGTAAAATGTAGCACTTATATATAATTTTGAATTGATAAGGTACATTGATTCATGTCTCCACTTACACAAAATTCATCAAGATTATGACATATTCATGATTGTGGGAAAAATAGAGAAGTGAAAATGAAAAGCATGCATAGACAAATTGGTCCCCAAGCTAGACAATGTGCTCTCACCTGTCTGCACAGCTACACACCCCACATGCTCACTCTTCCTATTACAGTGATGCGTGACAGAGGACGTCTGTATGTATATATTATATCACGAGACTCCATTCATGTATTCATGTGATAATATTTTTATCATGATTCAAATAAATATCTGTTGCTGTTATAATAATATTATCGAGTTTAAATAATATATTGTAATATTTAACACTGTATACCGCGTTTAGTTTAAATTAGAAGTCTAAAACTTCAAAATAATCATATGCAATTAGGCAAATTATACCATGGACTAGGGTCCCTCTTGCATTTTAGACCTGGGCTAGGTCTCAGGTTCAAATCTACTGAGACAAAGATGGGTTGTCAAGAACGTAGAGGAGGTACGATGGGTAGTTGGTTCTTGGTTCAAAAATAACTTTTAAATTCTGTATCAGTAGTTAACACATTTTGTACATGCAGTTGACAGTTTATGTACATGTAGCTATCATATTATGTGTAAGAAATTATCAAGTTATTTGTTTACATGTATAGAAACTAAACAAAATGTGTTAATTGAAGTAAGGTACATAATTTTGTATTAGGGTTCACAATGCAATATGAACTTTGGTCCATGGTATAACAATTGATGCAATTAAGGGTCCGTTTGGAAAGCAGGAAAATGACTTCTGGAAAATGTTTTCTGGAAAATGAGTCATTTTTCGGAAAACAGATTAATTTCCAGTGTTTGGATGTATTATGGAAAACTGTCTTTGTGTGTTTGGTTCATTTTCTGGAAAATGGATAGAATTATATAATTAAACATTGTAATTGTGTTATTTAAAATATAAAAAATTATAATAGTTATTAAAATAATGGTATTTAATAAAAATAGAATTTATAAAAAAAATTAAAAAATTAAAAAAAATTAAAAAAAAATGTAGCAAAGGTTTTCGGTGGTTTCCCCACCTCCTTGGTCCATGGTCATGGGTGATATGGCTTGGTTTTGGTCGAAAACATGTGAAACAGCTATTCTGGCGATTCCGTAAAATGACTTACGGAAAAAAATTCCGTAAGTCATTTTCCGGAAAAATGAACTGATTTTCCTTGGTCAACGGAAAACATTTTCCGTTGACTACATTTTCCGAACGTTGCCAAACACAGA
>NXFB01000017.1:577556-589594 GCA_002525835.2 Ipomoea batatas
AAGACGGAAGGCGGTGCAAAGTAGTATACGTGATCAGGCCAATCAAGAAGGAGGTGAGACCAATCGAGAAGGAAGAGCCGGACGGATGGACCAAGAACGCAGATGCACCGAATGGATGATAGAGCCGGACGGATGGACCGAGCGGGTGGGGAAGCTAGAACAATGTGCCAAGTGAATGGAGAAACCAAAAGGATGGACCAAGCAGGCAGATACATCGAGTGGATGGAGGAGCTGGCCGAGGATAGATCGAGCGAGTGTAGGCGCCGAGAGGGTGGAGAAGCTAGATGGATGGGTCGAGTGGTTGGGAAAGCCGGGTGGATGGAGAAGTCGGACGGACGAGCCGAGCCAATGGAGATGCCGAATGAGTTAATCTAAGAAGAAGGGATATGTGTTGCCAAGGCCTAAGATAGTTAATGCTGATTTTGCTAGAATCATCAACGTAACTGTGAGGATTCAACTTGCTTGCTGGATGGTTCCCTGAGTCGGTCGGGGAATCGTGATGTGAGAGATCTAGCCCGTTCGTGGAGTAATGGTCATTAAGAAGCACGTTGACTGAGGGCTGACTGTCCTTTGGTTAAGAATGACTGTCCTTTGGTCATAAGCATTATCCCATATGAAAAATTATATTTCAATCCTCTGCGCTAGATAGAGCCTCTATGCTATAGAATTCAAACTTCTTCTAAATGAGTCTTGTATATATATAGGGGTGTAAATTCACTTCCCAAACCAATGTGAGACAAGTGTTGTTTCAAAGCTAGCCTTTCTACCTTCATTTACCAACTCAAATTGATCTACATTGATAATCAATTTCTCATTCATCCATTATCCATTATGAGCTTACAATATGTCCATTTCTATGTCTCACTACGAATTGAAGAGTGCGAATCCACTTTTACCCGACCCAACTTGGAAGTTGACCACGCACATATTTGTACCACAAAATAGCCATTTAATTAAATGTCATTTTATGCTAAAAATTTGGTGTGGTGTGGGTGTGGGAAGTCGGTTATATGGGTACACGGACCAACCCGTATAACCCACATCCCACCACGAGTTAGACAGGCCGGGTCCAAAATGGGCCAGGCTAGAAAAATGCATGTTCATCCCGCCAAAAATTCGGATTAAACTGGACAAATCCGGTCTGTTTTGACGGTTCTACACAAGTTTTTTTTTTTCTCGACATAACATCTCTTATTAACATTACTAATAACTATAAGACCTACTAGATGGTGAAATAAGGAGCACAGTTTATATGCTAATTGGATGCCTTTAAGATTGAGTTGGTAATTAAGACTTATGGCCTTGGTGTATGAAGAGCCATCACACAAAGTTCAACACTTAAATTTGAAAATTGTTTCAGTGTGGCATGACCACTCCACGAGTTGTATAGCTTGATTGCGTTTTATACCTTCCAATAAAAAAAAATTTTTAAAAAAAAAAAGAAACAAAAAAAAAAAAAGAAGAAAGATTTGTAGGTAATGTTGTTTGTACTGTATATATTTACGACAAATGTGTGCAGAACTGCAGATCAGGTATTAATTAGATTCCTTTGTTCATTTATCACATGCTACAAATAAATGAGTAATATTACAAATACATCAATTCTGGATAAGATTTTTAAACATAAAATTCTTTCTAAAGAAATTTTAGTGATGCACAGTTTTTACACATATATTTTTTTGTCTTATATAACTATATGGTTAATAATTGAATTTTAATTTGTTCAATTTATGAAGGACCTCTCTAGCAATTTAACCTTTTTGTAGTAACTGAGCTTAAGATGAGTTGGAAATTAAATTGAGAATTTTTAGTGATGATTAAAGACACGAAATTTGGTAACATAGAATGATTAAAGACAAATATAACTATTACGTACACAGTAACTGAAGGACTAAAGAGACAATATATTTTCTTAAGAAAAATTTTATTAAATCAGTATTTATACTTCTCCTATCTTATTAAGTACTCTGGATGGTTAGAGAGAAAGTGTATTTTTTCATCCCCTCATCGTTAATAATCGAAATATAATCTTACTCATCTTTCTTTTTATTTTTATTTTTTTAATTTTATTTTACACCACATTATTCATTAAAATCAAAGAAATACAAGCTGAGAAGAGGATATTTCCCTCGGCCTTGCAGAACCAAGAGGGCATGCCCTCTTTTACAAAAATGCCTAAGAATATATACAAATTAATGAACTTTATGTTTTAAATCCATGCACCTTAAGCTTTAAAGTCATGCATGCTAGCTTAACCTTTAAATATATTCACCTTAAGTTTAGGAGTCATTATTCCTTAGCAAAAGAAGTTGTGCACCTCAATACTTAATTTGATCCACCTTAAGCCGTAAATTCATAAACTTTAAGCTTTAAATATATGCATCTAAAGTCTGGTTGGGCCTGCTATTTTGAGGAAAATAAGTTGTGCACCTTAAACTTTAAAGTCATGACCGTTAAAGTTTAAATGTAAGTCTGGGAGCCGTTATTCGCAAGGATAAGAAATTGTGTGCCTTAACAGTTAATTTCATGTACTTTAAGCTGTAAATTCATGCACCTTAAGGACCAAAATTATGCGCCTAGAGTTTCAGCGTTTTGCAAATTTATGCCCTTGGATTTCATCTTCGCAATTTCAAAGTTTTACAAATTTTTGCACCCTAAGGAGCAATTTATGCATGTGAACTTTAGATGCAGAGCACGCTTTTTTGTAATGTAATAAGTTACAAGTTCAACTCGGAGCGGTCTATTGACTTTTCTTGGTTTAAATTGGTCGACTATGAGTAGAGTCACAATGCGGGATTTATTCAGTGCAAAATCTTGAATAATGACAATTGGTTTCTCTTACCATCCAAAATAAATAAATAAGAAAAAGATTTTATGATTTACGCAACGCAACAAGCTAAGCAAGGCTTTGTTGCGTGTTTATTCTTAAACACGGGTACAACGTTGTCAAAAGTTGCAACGTTACTTATTATAGCATAGCTATAGCTAGCCAGCTATACATTATTTTGCAGATGCTAGAGAAGTTTTCTTAAACAAAACCATGAAGGGGAAATCACTGAGAGCCAAACGCGTAGACTTAATGGATTCGTCAAATTCTCTGCCAACGTAGTAGCATTTGTCGGTGCCGGAGGGACAATAAGTGATTAAATAAATGGGCATGATGGATTCCACGCGCTCAATCTTGAACCGATCGCTTTGGTTCTCGACAAACTCGTCGGACCGCACGAAATCCATCCCGGAAACGGTGTCGTGTTGGACGCCCCAGTAGAGGTTACCGGAGCAGAGAAAGTTGGTGACGACGTTGAATTTGAAGCTCAGGAAAGAGGACTCCAAAACGGCGGTGGCTTTGGGGTCCGCCGGCGTGAACACCACGGGATCGGCGTAGAGCCATGAGACCACGTCGCTGGGGCACTTGGTGTTGGAGTCTCTCCACTCAAGTTTCACTTCTCCGGCGCCGGCGCCCCATGTGATGGAGGTTATGTTGTAAGCCCCGCCGGGCTGGAGCGCATCGCCGTCCGCGTCCACCACCGGAGCGCCGGTCGACGCTATGGGTACATCGGTGTCAAGGCGGATGGGTTTGAGTTTGGCGCTACTCGGGTGGGAAAGGAGGCCAATGGGTTTGGGTTTGGCGCTAGTCGGGTGGGAAAGGAGGCAGAGGGAAAGTGCCAATAAGAGTGCGAGGGTTTTCATGTTGTTAGCTAGATGACAACGTGGGAAAAGAGAGATAATGATGTTTGTGGGTGTGTTGTTTTGAGGTCTCAAGCATGCAATTTATAGAGGAAAAGAGATAAGGGTGAATCATTGTATGTGGCCCTCACGACGTCTTCCTGAGGGTATTGGTAAAAAAAATGAGCAAATTTCTTTGCTCATTAATCATGTGCTACAAATTGCTGACAATATCTTTTTGAAAGATTCTTTTGTTGAAGGGCAAAAACTTGTCTGAGACGGGTCAGGTCGAGTCAAAGTAAAAATGTGATATTTATACTCGCAAAAGTCATACTTATATGTTCAAATGTAATACTAATTAGGTATAAAATTTTTGTTACTTATAATAGTAAATGTATGTAATGCTTTTAATGGAAAATGTAATACTTTTACATCAAAATGCAAAATTATTAGTATAGATTTTTCTTCAAAAGTATTACATATTTCTTCAAAAGTGACAAAAATTTTATTCTTAATTAGTATTACATTTAAATATATGAGTATAACATTTGCGCATATAAGTATGGTATTTACATGTTGATAATTTTGTGTAAATTAGTTTTTATTGTCTTTTAGAGCATTTTTCGTTGGAAAAATAGCACTAAAATGACATTTTAAGTGGCCATTTTGTGGTACAATTTAAAGTGGGGTCCACATCCGATTTGGTTCGAGTCAATATGGATTCAGGTTCTTCGTGGTTAGACGAAGAGATCGATATATTGTACGCTCAAAATGGATAATAGGTGAATGAGAAATTGGTTCTCAAAGTAGACACATTTAAGATAGAATTTGGGTGAGGAAAAGCTTATGTAGCTTTGTCCCACATTGGTTGGGAATGAAGTTTTGCCCCACTATATATACAAGAGTCTTTTTAAGACTAATTGATTTGTATAGCATAGAGGCTTTCTCTTGCACGCATCAATGACCTCTTGAGCGAACAACCTACTATGTCTGGTTAGAAAACCAATCATTATTTCAGAGTTATTTTTTTATTAATGAATATGTTAGTGGGTGTAAATATTTTGCTAAGTGGGTGGATGTTACACTTGGATTTAAATGTCATGATTAATGCTATGATCACTTTCCACCTACTATGTCTGGTTATAAAACCAATCATTATTTCAGAGTTATTTTTTGATTAATGGATATGTTAGTGGTGTAAATATTTTGCTAAGTGGGTGGAGGTTACACTTGGATTTAAATGCCATGATTAATTCTATGATCCCTTTCCTCTAGTATAAATTCGTAGGTGAGCAGCAGATTTGAAAACACCAAGCTACAAGCTACACACAACAAAAATACACTGATTTTCTCCCTCAAAACACTGCTCATCATTCCTTCAAGCCACCTGCATTTCATCCCACGTCCTAGTTTGCCGGATCCCAAGCTTGTGTGCTCAAATGCAGGGATCGTAATACGTTTTATCTTGGGGAAACCTAGATCGCAATGCTCCAACACCCCGGGAGGCGGTAAATAAGGTTTTAAAGACAGTGACAACACGACTCGTGCTTCCAACCAACCCGAGTTCGTCCAGTTTCATCCCCCTGGCAGTTCCAGGTTTATTTTCCTGTTTATTTATTTGTTTTTCCATTTTCTTGTGATTTTCAAGAATCATTTTCCTACATTTTTTCCTTCTTGCAAAACACAATGGTGTACCCTTCAAAGCACAATCTTGTGCTTTCCAGAGCATGCTAATTTGCCATTCAGAGCACACTGATGTGTCTTTCAGTGCATATTGTTAGACCTTTCAAAATACATTGTTGAGACTTTCAGGGCATATTGTTGTGCCTTTCAGAGCACAATTTTGTGCCTTCGAAGTGCATATTATTTTGCCTTAGAGTGCACATTGTTGAGCCTTCCATAATACATTGTTGAAGATCGTAGGTGGCGAATTATTTTTTTTTTAAAGATAAGTCAATCGTGATCACTAATTACTAATTTGAGTTGAATCTTGTTTGCTCATTTATTATTTATGATCGTTTATGATTAGTTTTGAAAATAACATACTAAATTTATTCATTTCAATAATTGCTTCACATTTGCCTTTCAGTGCATATTTTTGTCTTCTAGTGCACATTGTTGTGACTTTCAAAACACATTGTTGTCTTTCAGTATACATTGTTAAAGATCGTAGGTTTCAAATTTGTTTTGTGTGTGTGTGTGTGTTTGTGTGCGCGAGCGTGTGTAGTGTATATATGTGTATGTATATGTATATGTGTACATATACATACACTACACATATACATACATATACATACACTACACATATATATATATATATATACACATACACATATTTATAGATGACAAGAGATAAGGTTGAATTATTATGGAACTGCAGTGTGACCATGAGGCAAAAGTAAAATGTGTAAAGCTTTTTGTTCATTAATCACATGCTACAAATAAATGGGTAACATTGGTTTCCGATAAGATTTTTGATAAGATAGATCTTTTAAAAACAATAACATGCTACAAATGAGTGGCGTATATTTAAGTAGAAATTTTCATTTAAAAAATGTAACCCGGTATTGTACGAAGTTATTGTGCTCACACACGCGCAAATTATTGTGTGAACAATGATCCACACATGCTGTGTGGAACATGGTTCAAAATGACGTTACTGAATTTTATGAGTTAGAATAATGTAGATTATAAGTTAGAATAATGAACATTAAGTGTTTGAATAATTAAATTTCGGGGTAGGATAATGTACATTTTGTGTTAAAATAATGTTTATGTGTTAGAATAATATACATTAAGAGTTATGAATAATGAAATTTTTGGGGTAAAATAATATACATTTTGTGTTATAATAATGTACTTTATGTGTTAGACTAATGCGCATTATGAGGCCAAAGACCTTGTGGTCAAGCGGCACCCGGTGTACATTCCCATGTGAAAGGGAGTAGGTTCGAGTCTCAGTGGATAGCACCTGAGATACTACATTGTAACCGAGTAAAAAAAATTGTGCAAAATAGCGTCATTTTTGGACAATGGTCCACATAGGCCGGGGACTTGTGTAGACCGTGACAATTAATTTGATTGTGTCAATGACAATGAATGACTCGGTCCTCACACACAATATAACAAAATATGTCATTTTTAGTCGTTATAATATTGACAATGTAAAATTTTTAATTTTTACGAGAAGGCATAGCTTATTGGGAATGAGCTCAAATCAGGAAGACAAATCAGCAATCCCTCATAATGAGTCGAACTTACGACTTCACAGTTACTAAATCACTTGGTTGACCAATTTGATTGGGGTTGTCTCTAATTTTGTAGAGTATAAGCATCATTTCTAATAAATCATAATCTTATGTTATTATAGCTAGTGTAAAAAATTATTTGAAAAGGGAGCTAATTAGGAAAACATGGAGTACTTTTCTTCTATATTTTCAACTCATACCTGAATTTGGAATATAGTTTGTCGAAAATAACTCTGATCTATATGTTGTTACCTATGCTAATTACAACACGATTGCAAGCAACCTTTTGGACAATTATTATTGTTATCATTATTAGTAATTTATTGATAAAAGACATTTTTAATAATGCGATATATGAAAGTATGTCACTATTGAAAGAAGAGAGAATTACTACGAATAATTTAGTGATAGAACATTTTGAAAGTAAGAGAATTATAAAAGTACAAATACCCTTATTCTTATTCTTACACACGGACAACGTTGTCAAAGTTGCAACGTCACTTATTTATCATAGCTTTCTTAAACACAACAACGAAGGGAAATTCATTCACACCCAAACGAATAGCCCTCGTCTCCATGTCGAGCTGTCCGCCGAGGTTGTTACATTCATCGGCGCCGAACGGACAATAAGTGAGTCTATAACCATTAAGCCCCGGTTCCACTTCAATCTTGAACTGGTTGCTTTGGTTCGAGACAAACTCGCCGGCCTTCACGAAACCCTGCCCGGAGTATGGACCCTCACGCATCTCCCAATACAAGTGATCCACGCAAAGTTTGTTCGTCGGAAGGTCGAATTTGAGGCTCACGAAAGTCGACGGCGAGACGACGGCGGCGCTCGGGTCGGCCGGGGTGATCGTGATGGGCGTGGCGTCGAGCGATATTAGCACGTCGCTTGGGCATTTGCTCGCCGAATTTAACCATTCGAGTTTTATTGATGAGCCGGGTGGCCATATAAGTGAGTCGGAGGGTGCGGCGATTATTTCGTAAGTTCTGCCGGGCCGGAGCTCGTCTCCGTCGGTGTCTAGCACCGGAGAGTCAGCAGAAGTGCGAAGGCGGATGGGATTGAACGTGGAGTGAGTTGGGTAGGGAAGGAGATAGAGGGAAAGTGCGAATAAGAGTGCGATTAGGGTTTTCATGTTGAATTGATTGGTAGAATGTTTGTAGGTGTGTTGTTTGAGGATTATGCCATTGGAAATATTTATAGGTGACAAGAGATAAGGTTGAATTATTATGGCACTCACAATGTGAGCATGAGGCAATAGCTAAATGTGTAAAGCTTTTTGTTCATTAATCACATGTAACATGCTACAAATAAATGGGTAATATTGGTTTCCGACGATAAGATTTTTGATATGATCTTTCAAAAAAATCACATGCTACAAATAAGGGCAAATTATTGTGTACACCGTGGTCCAAATAGCTGTGTGGATCACGGTCTAAAACAACGTCGCTGAATTTTATGTGTTAGAATAATGAAATTTATATTATGGGATAAGATAATGTACATTATGTGTTAGAATAATTATGTGTGAATAATGAAACTTCTCGGGTAAAATAATGTGTTAAAATAATGTACACTGCAGCAGGTCGATCGAGTGAAAAAAATTGCCTATACTATTGACGATGTATAATTTTAATTTTTACGAGAAGGCATAACCCATTGGGAATGAGCTCATATCAAGAAGAGTTGAGCTTAGGACCTCATAGTTACCAAATCACTTGTGCCTGACCAATTGAACTGGGGTTGTTCCTAATCTTGTGGTGTAATTAACTAGAGTATAAGTTATAGTTTTAAGTCAAGCAAATTTTGATTCCCATCAAACAAATATGTAGGTGGTATGCAAACTTTGGTAGAAAATCAGTTAACAAATTCCAGTTAACCATTTATTAATTGATATTATTTGGTTCGATTAATGGTTAGGTGTTTTACATAATTTTTGTTATTGGTTAATTCGATTTGAAATTGTCGATTAACCGATCAATAAGTCATTGAACTACATGTGAATAAGATTGAGTTCATTGTCTCAGGGAGATGAAGAGGTTTCCTCATCTCCTACTAGAGACGAAGAAAGGTTCTTTGTCTCCTGCCAGAGACGGGAGATTTTTGTACTAAAAAATAGCCACTTAATTAAATGTCATTTTATGCTAAACATTCCAATATCTTTCATCCCTAAGTTATAGGGTAATTTTATTATTCGCCTATATTTGTTGGTTATGCTTACTTGATTTCCATAGTGTTAGGATAATTAAAAGGTTAGGGATTTGATTGCTATATTTAACATTAATTTTAAACACTAATTCAAACTTCAATTATACACAAAATATATTTAATTCAATTATTTGGGGTGGTGTGGGTGTGGGAATTAGTTGGTTATATGGGTACACGGACTAACCCGTATAACCCACATCCCACCACGAGTTAGAAAGGCCAGGTTCAAAACGGGCCAGGCTAGAAAAATGCATGCTCATCCCGTCAAAAATTTCGGGTTAAACTGAATCAATCCGACCCGTTTTGACGGCTCTACATAAAATGTTTCTTTTTTCATCCGCATAACATCTCTTATTAACATTACTAATAACTATAAGACCTACTAGATGGTGAAATAAGGAGAACAGTTTACATGCTAATTGGGTGACTTTTTTTTTTTTGAGTACTAATTGGGTGACTTTAAGATTGAGTTGGTAATAATTAAGACTTATGAAGAGCCATCACACAAAGTTTAACACTTAGATTTGGCGGAAAATTGTTTGATTGTGGCATGACCAATCCACGAGTGGTATAGCTTGATTGCGTTTTATACCTTGCAATAAAGAATTAAAAAAAAAAAAACTAAAAAAGGAAAAGAAAAGGAAGATTTGTAGGTAATGTTGTTTGTACTGTATATATAGACGACAAATGTGTGCAGATCAGATATTAATTAGATTCCTTTGTTCATTTATCACATGCTACAAATAAATGAGTAATATTGCAAATACATCAATTCTGATAAGATTTTTAAAAATAAAATTCTTTCTAAAGAAATTTTAGTGATGCACCGTTTTTACATATATATTTTTTGTCTTATATAACTATATGGTTAATAATTGAATTTTAATTTTTTCAATTTATGAAGGATGTGTCTATTAGTTTAGTGTTTTTGTAGTAACTGAGCTTAAGATGAGATAGAAATTAAATTGAGAATTTTTAGTAATGATTAAAGACAGCAAATTTGGTAATATAGAATGATTAAAGACAAAAATAGCTATTACGTACACGATAAGTGAAGGTCTAAAGAGACAATATATTTTCTAAAAAAAAATTTTTATTGGAGTATTTATACTTCTCCTATCTTATTAAGTACTTTGGATGGTTGGAGAGAAAGAGTATTTTCTCACCCCTCTCATCGTTAATAATTGGAATATAGTCTTACTCATCTTCTTTCTTGTTTTTTTTTTTTTTTAATTTTATTTTAAACCACATTATTCATTAAAATCAAAGAAATACAAGCTGAGAAGAGGATATTTCCCTCGGCCTTGCAGAACCAAGAGGGCATGCCCTCTTTTACAAAAATGCCTAAGAATATATACAAATTAATGAACTTTAAGTTGTAAATTCATGCACCTTAAGCTTTAAAGTCATGCAAGTTAGCTTAAACTTTAAATATATTCACCTTAAGTTTAGGAGTCATTATTCCTAAGCAAAAGAAGTTGTGCACCTCAATAGTTAATTTGATCCACCTTAACCTGTAAATTCATAAAATTTAAGCTTTAAAAATATGCATCTAAAGTCTGGTTGGGCGCTGTTATTTGTAAGGAAAATAAGTTGTGCACCTTAAACTGTAAATTCATGCATATTAAACTTTAAAGTCATGCCCCTTAAACTTTAATTTAAATATAAGTCTAGGAGCCGCTATTCGCAAGGAAAAGAAATTGTGCGCCTTAACAGTTAATTTCATATATGCACCTTAAGGACCAAATTTATGCGCCTAGAGTTTCAGCTTCGTAGTTTTAAAGTTTTGTAAATTTATGCATCTTAAGGTGAAAATTTATACACTTTAAGAACAAAAATTATGCACCTGGAGTTCATCTTCGCAATTTCAAAGTTTTAGGGTTTAGGGTTTAGGGTTTGGGGTCCGCCAGCGTGGGTATTGGTAAGAAATGAACAAATTTCTTTGCTCATTAATCATGTGCTACAAAAGTACAAATTTCTTTTATTATCTTTTTGAAAGATTATTTTCTTGAAAACAACTTTATTGGTGTATAGGGTATACATGCATATTTTTAATAAGAATAATATTCAAATAAGTTACTGAATTATTAGCTATATGAGCATGATTCATTTTAGTCCTATTTAAGCATTATTAGTCCTATTTTCTAACGTTAATTATAGCTAAGGGACGAGAAGTGAGCACGACTAGCTTAAAAAAAGACAAAATTTGTAACGTCAGTTATAACTTATGGATAAATAAGGAGAAAAGTTTATATGCTAATTCGATGACTTTAATTTAATATTGAGTTGCTAATTAAGACTTGCTGGTGTAATGTTGTTTGTACTCTAATGCAATTGTTTAACGACAAATGTGTGCAGATCTTAAATTATATTCCTTTGTTCATTTATCACATGCTACAAATAAATGAGTAATATTACAAATACATCAATTTCGGATAAGATTTTTAAAAATAAAATTCTTTCTAAAGAAATTCTAGTGTTGCACAGTTTTTATATAATTTTTGTATTATATAATTATATGGTTAATAATTGAATTTTAATTTGTTCAATTTATGAAGTGTGTTTCTTTCAATTTAACGTTTTCATAGTATCTGAGTTTAGGGTGAGATCGAAATTAAATTGACAATTTTTAGTGATGATTAAACACACCAAATTTGATAACATAGAATGATTAAGGACAAAAAATAACCATTACATACACTATAACTAAAGGAGTACTAAAGATACATACAACATATTTTCTCAATAAAAATTTTATTGGAGTATTTATACTTCTATTACCTTATTAAGTACTTTGGATGGTTGCGAACGACCTTGCGGTCTAGTGACATGAAGTGAATCTCACAAATACGAGGTTATAGATTCGAACTTCAGTGGGACGGTATTAACTCTTTATTGACTCTTTGTCCCTTACA
>NXFB01000106.1:32958-45096 GCA_002525835.2 Ipomoea batatas
ATATCACGTACTTAAGGAAAACAACGCACCTTAAAAAGGAAAACCATGCACCTTAAGCTTTAGGTTAACTCACCTTAAGTTTCAACACTCACGCATCTTAAGCATCACTGCTGGAAAACAACGTATTTCCGACCACCTTTCCGACCAAATGGGGTATCCGGAAAAACCCTCGTCGGTAATTCCGACCATCCGAGAAAGTGGTCGGCAATAGCGACCACTTTTTTATGTGGTCGGAAAAAAACGACGAGCAGATCAATTGGGCAGGTTTCGAATATTCCGACCACCGGTGGTCGGAAAACTGGAGGCAGAGAATATCAAACATTTCCGACCACCGAAAGTGGTCGGAAATGTACCCAGTAACCAAAAAAAATTCATTTCACTACAGAGAGATTCTCTGATTCTCTCTCTGTAGTGAAATGAAAAAAATGTATATATTTGTTGCAAATTGGTAAGATATCTGTTGAAAACATATACACATTTCATAGGCTTGAGGAGAATTCATTAATCAATATACAATTGAAAATTCAAAACAAATCAAAATCAGGCATTCTGAAATTTTACTTAAGATTCAATCTCCTACCCAACCTGCAATACCACACATAAATAAGAAATTGCAAAGAGGAATGACAAAGCAAATTTAACTAAGCAAACCAAAATAATCGATTAAGAGTCAATGTACATAATAATTAGTCATGTGGTCTTGTTCATAGCCAACCCTTTAACCAGTTGGTGCATAAGTGCATCTAGTTTTGTCAATACCTCTAACTAAGCAAGAGTCATGTTGTTGCATTAAAAAAATTACCAATTGTTATGATCAATACAATAATAATATGTACTGACACCATGAAGTAAAGAAAGCCATAATGACTTACCATGCCTTATCTCTGAAGTGATATTATAACAACATGAAGAAGTGTGGTTGTCTTACATGCATTTCCCACAGTTTGTTTCATGAAGTAAACTCCTAGTAAGTAAACTCCACTACTAGGCTCTTGCAATGCAAGCACAGTCATGAATAGAATTCCTATTGGACTCCTGCAAGCTAAGTGGATATAAACAAGGCCTTATGAATAAGAAGGATAAAATGTAAATTCTGCAGGTCATCTAAGTCAAAAAGTGAATTATAATCATATTCACCTTTGTCTTGTTGTCTTCCTTTATTCTTTCATCTTCACTCTAAAAACACACAGAACAAACCACTTAGTTAACCAGTCCCATTGATGTCATAGATGGACAAAAGCATAATAAAGATCCCAAATTAACAACAAATATTAGATTTAAAAGATACTGCTAATATGCATAGTCCAAAAATATATATGAGCTTTGTGAAGTGATAGAATACTATACAGAAAGAGAACTACGTACACAGGCTTAGGGCTTAGAGACCATAGCCAGAAGTTCTTCAACCAAGCCATAAACATTATAGCACTCTGCCTCATCTTCTTTAACACCAAGACTCAGAAAAACTGCTCAATCACGTAAAGCATCTTATTAACTAAGCCGTCTAAGCATACCTAGTTACTATTTTCAATAAGCCCAAAGAATCTTATTTTCTGCTTACTATTTCACATTCCACATTCCTATTTGGCCATTTAGAATCCAAATCACTAGAATGAAAAAAGAAAGCTAATTACATTCTTAGCATTCCTTTCAAATTTCACTTGACATGTTCTCAAATTCATTATTCATAAACTTCAAGAATGTAACTCACTGGGAAGATTCCTTGTTGGTGGTTGGTATTTAGACTGCTGCTTTAGAGAACCCTTAAGAGGTTTATTGCTTATTGCATCCTGAGAAAGAGACGCTCCTGCGGTTGCTGCTAGGCAAATCCTTCTTTTCTTGACGGAGAAAGAGAGGCGCTGTTGGTCAATCTGTAATGCTCTTCCTCTAAAGCTATGTTTTGACCAAACAATGCAAGCTAATCATCAGTATCTATTAACTGTTACAGATATCTATTAACTGATTCCCATACATGTCAAGCAAACAATGCAAGCTTATCTTACAGTGAACTTTAAACACAAGCCACCAATCAAGATTCCACAGAGTATTAAACCTGAACAATAAAACTTCATAACCTAGTTCTCAGCCATACACATGATATAACTTACAACTAACACTGTGAACTTAATAAACTAACAATAATTCATATGAATTAATTTTAATCTAAAATTTAAAGTGAACAAAAATAAGAAATTACCTTGAATAAATTATTGAAAATTTGGAGCCTGGAGACTTGGATTTATGTAATCTGGAGAAACACCACTGCAAATTTTTAAAAATAAATCAGGCAAAGACTCTGTAGTAGTAACATATTACACCATATTTACAACTAGAATTAATATTATCCCTAAATTTTACAATAATAGAACAGAAAAAAAAAAAATGGCTGCCCAAGACTTCCATATTTCATCTACAAGACACTACTCCATACTCCATAAGGATTCTGATAACAAATTATATTACAAATTACCTTGAATAGAGTATTGACTCCGATTCGGCGCGAGACTGAGCGAGGGCGACGCTGTCGGAGAGAGGGCCGGCGGAGTAGCGGGCTGCGACTGAGCGAGGGTGAGGCTGTCGCGGAGTGGCGGGCTGCGATTGAGCGAGGCAGAGTGAGGGTGAGGCTGTCGGAGGTGGAGAGAGGGCCGGCGGGCTGCGACCTGAGTTGAGCGACTGAGCGGGAAGGAAAAATTGCAAATAAGGGTTTTCTGAAAAATGTGCAAAGTGTGGGAACTCTGGGAATCAATACTGGGAGGGAATTAACTTATTTGAGAGGGAGGGAAAACTTTTACCAAAGTTTTGAAAGAGTTACAAAAAAAACAAAGTTTTTAAAGTCAAAAATTTAATTATTTGAAATTTTATTTCTTTTAAAGTCTTTTAACATATAATTAAATCTTTTTTGTTTTATAATAAATCTTCATTTTTTTGAAATTAAGTAAGTATATAAATATAATAATTATTTAAATATATAGACAACACACTAATGACTAAAGACAACGGGTTTAAAAAAATGGTGGTCTTTGTAGTGTTGTGTATTCAAGTGCACTTAAAGACAACACAAAAATTACAACGGTTAGATAAACGCCATCAAAAATGAACGCTTTAAGGTTTCAGACTATTTATGCTCAGAGAATGTTTCTGGCAATTATATCGAGTAGTTAATGAGTTAACACCCTGAACCTTATGTCCTATCGGATACAATGGTTGACTTTACAATCATCTCTTAACTCCTCGAATGAGTTGTATTCCCTTAACTCCTCGTATGATTTGTCTTATCACTCGGTCTTGAATACACAAGATACTGACACCTCGAGTGTTCGTTCAGATGTAACGTATAAGTCACTCGGTTAACTATTCGGTTAAGATTCGAATGTTGAGTAGGCTTATCCTAAGTCTAAGAGATAAAAAGAATTTGGGGGTCTAAACTCATAAGTTTGGTATCATCAAAATCTAATACAAAATGTTCCTAACAGTATTCTGTGATAAAAATAATATGATGTACAATACACAATGACATACAATATATTATGTAGGAATATGAAACTCAATAGAACTAGGATTACAGAGTCCTAACAAGAATAATTGTTTTAAAGAGTTGGAGTAAGAAAATGATTTAATGTATCTACATGGAAAGGGCAACACGATCTTATTTTTCTAACAAGAATGGTAAGATGGTATTTAGTAGTAAGCTCTCTAACCGTTGAAATTGAAAAAAAAAAAAAAAGTATGAGTGAAATAATCAATGATAAAAAGATAAATCACGTGGCCTTCATACCATTGAACCACAAAAAAACCTAAACCAACACCAAATTTTTATTTTTTTTTAAATGAAGGATAGTTCCGACCACCTTTCCTTGGTGGTCGGTATTTCCGACCACATTTCAAGGTGATCGGAACTTCCGGCTTAGTTTAAACTACCGGAAAAAACTTCCGACCACTTTTACTTGTGTGGTCGGAAATTCCGACCACTTTAATCCTCCGTCGAAAAAATGAAAAAAAGTCTCCTTTTGCAACCAATTTTTGGGTGGTCGGAAAAGAGGTCGGAAAAACACTGATTTCCAGCAGTGCATACAAATCACGCACCTTAAGAAGAAAATTACGCACCTAAAGTCACCGCACAACCGCACGGAAAACACCCCACCGCACGAGAACTGAATTATATATATAATCATGATCAGGTGCGGTCGTGCTCTCCCGTGCAGTTCACACCATTCAATGTTACGAAATACACTACTCAATGTTAAGAAACACACCACACAAATATGCACTAATATGCACTGTGGTGTGTTTCTTAACATTGTGGTGTGTTTCTTAACATTGAGTGGTGTATTTCGTAACATTGAGTGGTGTGTGACCGCACGGGAGAGCACGGCCGCACCTGAAATTTTATATATATATATATATATATATATGTATGTATAGAATTTTCATATTCTTGATTAAGCTAGTGCAGAGTTTACGAAATGATTTTTACATACTAAAAATCTCAAGTTACTCCCTTGGTGATGATCAAATTTATCATAAAAGCAACCTAAGAAATTTGACATTTTCTTGTATCTCAAAAGTTATGTTTTGATTATCCTTGTTGCTTAGTAAGGAAAAATAAAAAACTTTTAAGATAGTGTTCTCACTTCTCATAAAAGCAACTTGAGAAATTTGACATTTTTTGTATCTTAAAGTTAGGGTTTGATTACCCTTGTTGCTTAGTAAGGGAAATCGAAAACTTTTAAGATAGGTGCTCCCTTATATGAGATCCAAGTTCCTAACAAGTTATATGATGATTATTGAAATGATTTGGAGTTGAAGAAACTTGAAATAGGATGCTAGGAAGTGGATAGCAATGTTGTGAAAGTGGTTTTAATATAATAAGGAGAATAAGATATGAATTTCCTATTTTACCCATCCATCTAATAATAGATAATTTTTGAATTTTTCGTCAAGTTGAGAGAAAACCTAATGTTAAGTACCAAACGTGTCGCCAAAGGCCTTGTGGTCAAGCGGCATGAAGTGATTCTCCCAAGTGGAAGGTCATGGGTTCGAGCTTCAGTGGGGGCAATGTTGACTTTGTTGAGCTTCAGTAGGTTGAGAAAATATATGGACATATACTACATATAACAGGGTCAATAGTATTCAAAAAAAAGTACCAAACGTGCCACTTCCCTCATAATTGAGGGGTAAAAATAAATATGGTCATAACTAAAGGATTGAGTCGTCAATATAGGTATAACCCATGGTTCAAATGTCTTTCCATAATAATTATTATTAATTTATTATTTTTTTCTATACAAACTTTTATATGACCTGATAAATCACAAAAGGCGAGTATCCTGCTTGCACAAAATAACAAAATAAAGTGAACTTTTAATTGATCAAATAAAGACGGTACAAAAGCTGGCAAAAACAATAAAAAATTGAATTGAAGCTTTTTTTTTGAAAAGAAATTGAATTGAAGCTAGTCGTCATATATACTGCATAATGCCAACAAAGACTAGAAGAAAAAACCAATAAATCACAAAAAGCGAGTATCCTGCAGCTTGCACAAGCCTAAAAATGAGGACCACATTCTAACAAAAACATCTTCGTATTTGTCTGCTATAGCAATCAAAACGCACTAGAGAACACCAGGGAAGTTAAATAATTACAAATAGATCTGGAGTGGGATAATACGGAGTAAATCAAGTTCTAAACACCAAGATCGGATCCAGCCGACCTGGATGGCCAAGCTCCGCGCTTGGCCACGAGGTCGGTCAAGGCGGACCTCCCCAGCCGAGGTTGGCCATCCCGGCTGGGGTCGACCACCTTGGCCTGAGGTCGGCACTCGGTCGAGCCCCGTGCTCGGCCGAGTGAAGGGTCTTCGCGTTGGTCTGAGTCTTGTGGCATTTGTTGCAGTCCAAGGCGGTTGTATCTCCCCACCATCTTCTCCAGCGTAATTAGGGTCGATTTAGAGTACAAAATTACTCCATTGTGTCTTGTTGAGGGGGAGGCCTATACGATTTGTCTGAAAGATTACTCTTGTCTTGTTATTACACTAGTCTGAATTGCCTTTGTAATAGCACTATTTACCATTAATACAATATTATCTCCGTGATATACCCTAATTGTCCAATCATTACAACATTCCTTGTTAATTCTTACCTTGTCCAGTCCTTAATGAGGGTTTATTAATTCGGATTTCGGACCACCCCGGGTTAATTAAATCCACACACACGCGCACACACACACATATTACATCTAGTAGAAAAACCACATGTCCCAGTGCATTAGTCTAGTAGATAAGAAGTCTCATTTAAGACTTGTTGCTTTCAATGACAGGGTGGGAAAGTGTATAAGTTACATTTAGTGTTGAGTCTCAATTTTAAATTAATTCGACTTACCTAGAATTACATATGACGTCGTTATTTGAACCCAATAGCACACTTCAAAACCCATGAACCAAATGCCCTTAAGTTTGTCTTACTTGGTGATCTGCCATAGCATCCTTTAATTTGTATTTTGGAAGACGTGATATGGGTCTGAGCTCTTGGTCAAAATGATACAAAACAAGCAATTATCACCATTCCTAATGTTGTTAGCTATAATTTCTTTTTAGCTTATGCTCCAAGGCTACTTAATTAGCAATTGCATATATTGGGTTAGTTGTGTTTAGCTTGTATTGGCTTAGCAGCAACATTTAGATTTTCTTATTACCTATAAACAGTAACACCACTCTTTGTACAAAAATGAGAATCACACTTTCAATGTACTTAAAATGCTTGAGCTCCGCCAAATACCTTGTGGTCTAGTGGCATTCGGTGTCCCAGTTAACACTCCCACATGGATGATGGGAATGGGTTCGAGCCTCATGGAGGCAACTGTTGACTCTCTCTTTGTGCTTCATTAGGTTGGGAAAATAACTATGAACAGATATTACATTGTAATAGAGTCGGTAGAATTAACCTCAAGCTCTTAACTATTTTTATTATATGATAATTTTTACTAGACAGGGTTACACACAGACACAACATTAAAATACAAATTCATCAAATGAAAAGAGAATACAAATTCATCAAATGAAAAGAGATAAAAACAAGTAATTAAATCTTGACTTATTTCCTTATCTTAGTCAAGATTTCAATAATTAAAGGTGGTCAATATTCAACCTAGACACTCTAAAAATCTCCAAATTAGAAGATTGCACGCACTTTACTTTTACTAGTTAATTAACTAATTAATGATTTGTTGTGTCTTGTTACCCCATACTATTTATTTACACTTTTAGAATATATATTAGCTAGTTCAATTCAGAGGGATAGTTTTTAAATTGAAAAAATCAGATTAGTATTCATTCTTTAATTCTGATCTTGGTTTGCATCATTAAATTTGAGAATGTCCAATTCATTAACAAGATGAATTAATATGTATGTAGTTAATTGTCAAAATAATTGTTGTTGACAAAATAATTGATAACTTTTACTTGATTAAAGAATGCCGAGTAAGACTTAAATTAATTTAATTTTTTGTTAATTGTATACATGTTACACTCAATATACCGATCCAAAGTGATTTAGGTTGTTGTTGCAATAGTTATATAGAATATCGTGGACCAAGGTACATGTTGCTACATGCACCCAAAACATCCAAATTTTTTCTCTTTAATTTTGAATACTAGGAACTCTATTAGAATGCAATATCTGTTCATAATTATTTTCTTAACTTATGGAAGTATAAAGAGCTCGAACCCACAATCTCCCATATAAGGGAGGGACTTGATGCAACATATATTTTTCTCTTTTTCTTTATTTTTGTACAAATAAAGTTACTGTATAACAAATATTTAATTTAAAAATTCTAATTAAGATCTCTTAAATGACACCCATATATATATATATATATATATATATATATATATATATATATATATATATATATATATTTGTAAAATATAAATCTTTAGGTATATAAAGTCATTACTTTAGTGTGATATTTATGTACATTAAGCTTTATTTTTATGAACATATAGAACAAATATTATTATGAACATACTACAAAGTGAATGGAAATAGATATATATATGATGTGTGATGCGGTAAATACACTAGATAGGGTATTGTCTGTACGTATCCGGGCTTGGGTAGCTAGACAGTAGGTCAGATGCTCCCAAGTTGGAGTGTGTTTTGAGTTGAGATCCAATAGTCCTCCCTCAAGGCATTAAAGGGTTTGAGGGGCACATGCCAGGAACTCAATATGTTAGCCACTTGTGTCCCGCATGTAAGGGGGAAACCGGGGGCTTCCCTGATACGCCCAAGTACGCAAAGATTCCTGACAATTGTATTATTATAGTGCGATAATGTTATTATAGGGGACTGGCCAAAAATATCCCTCCAGTCGATAATATTATTAAATATGATGCACATGTAATATAATTTTATGTAAATGAACATTTGTTTTTGTGAATATATAGAAGAAACATTATGAACCTACTACAAAGTGAATATGAATAGCTAGATATGATGTACTTGTAGTTTAGTATTTATATAGGTTAAGGTTTGGATTTATGATGATAATATAAAACAAATATTATGAACATAGTGCAAGATGAATGTTATTAAACATGATGTGCTTGTAGTGTACATATTATTTATGTACATTAAATTTTGTTTTTATGAACATATATATGAACATAGTGCAAGATGAATGTTATTAAACATGATTGCTTGTAGTGTACATATTATTTTTTTTTTGAAAGAAGTAGTGTACATATTATTTATGTACATTAAATTTTATTTTTATGAACATATACAAGGAACACTATTGAATCTACTATAGATTGAATGAAAATACATATGATATATATTTAGTTTAGTGTTTATGCACATTAATGTAGGGTTTAAACTTATAAACATATAAAATAAATATTATGAATATAGTACATGATAATATTATTAAACATGCATGATACACTTAGTTGATCGACCACTTAATATAAAACAATATAGTTCTAGACAAAGGTCCATGATATAATCTGTCTGGTGCATGATACCATCATGTATTTCATTCAGACATGCATGCATGACTGCACCATGTGTGATTAAAAATAGTTACCAATAATACCTAATACAATAATTCGTACTAAGTGCAGATCATCATTATAAACTTTCCCTATAATTTTCTTGCTTACCTTAGCTTCACCATCTTAAACTGCCATTATATTATTGTTATACATGTAAATATATATATACATAGTCCTCACCTTGCCAAATATATTAGCTAAAAACTAATGTTATCCAACCCTAAAATGAATTTATTTAAGCCTACATCATATTATATTTGATTAAATGGGAAGCCTGAGTCTATGCTCCACGGATGGGAATCCTATCATCCTCATTACTATATTATTATAATTAACCTGTATCTGCCTGAACCGGTTCTTGATCTTCTGAATGAACAAATGCAGGCAATCCCCAGCTGAAAGCAATATGCAGAGAGCATAGAAAACTCCCCTAACAGATTCTGGGAATAGAATTGAAGCAGTAGAAAGCAACGACAAGAGAGCAAAGAACACCATTGCTCGAGCAATGACAGGCGGAGAAGAGAACCTTTGGTGAATGCCACAGAGAAAGCAGTAGGTGAGCAAAGAGGTGACTGCAACGTTCATGGTTGTGGGGTGGGTCTGAAATGGATCCTTCTGGTTTTGGCCTTCATATTTGAGCTGCAGAAAGTTGAGGATGACAGTGAATGCGAAACTGAAAATTGTGAGGAAACAGGTGGTAGTTGTTGTGGGTTGAACTTGCTGTAAGTTGAAAACCCATTCTACAAGAAGTTGGTGGATTCTTGGATGGTCTGCCATTGCTAAAATAATAGCTTCTTCTAACTCTATCTGCTGTAATCTGGAGAAGATAAAGCAATATATAAAGGGAGGTTGGTTGTGGAAGAATGAGGCTTCAATTCTTTCTGTTTTTTTTTTTTGGTTGTGGAAGAATGAGGCTTCAATTCTTTCTGCTTTTTTTTTTTTTTTGGTAAATTTACAGGGTCTTTCTCTCTGTCCGTTTAACGGTCCGGGGTCACCCACGTTCGCTCCGAGAGGCACAGGAGCTGGCCACTTGTGGGAATTGAACCCGGGTTCTCCCGGAATTCCTCCCCACAAAGAAAGCTCACTTGCCACTTGAGCTACCCCGTTGGGTTTTTCTGCTTTTTATATTGATTAATTAGTTTACTGTGTGAGAGGGGTTTGATGGTCAGGAATTTTCAATTCAGATCCCACTTTTTTGAAATCTAGAAAGTGAGAAGATCAGATATAATTCTATCCGTACTGCAACAAAAAGTTTTGATCAACTTTGAATATGATTCTGTGATTTTAGGGAAAGTAAATGTGGTTTAAGCGGATAATATTTGTTTGTTTTAGGAATTTGTAAATGTATGTACAAAATTTATCTAACTACATATTTATTCCTTTTAGTGCTAGCCGCTAGGTTAAAAGGCTTCTTTTATAAATATAAGTAAGGATTGGAATTTGTTTCTCTTGCTATTACCGAGGATAAGGTAGTACGTACACATGACGCTACTTCTAATTTGTTTATACGATGTGGCGGATGTGCATAGGTATATCGAGATATGTTTGCTTTGCAATTTGTTTTCTTATGTTTAAGGAATTTGTATTTTTTTTTGGTACGCGTGGGTACATACACATATATATAGAGGTAAGTTCGAATGAAAGTAATCTCATTTGATAAAAGGTGATGATTGATTTTAATGGTGAAAAAAATTATGAGATCAATTTTATAATCATTACAAATTTACAAATTTACAAATTTGTAATATATATAAAACTAACTCTACTATTTTAATTTCCCTTATTTATCAACTCCAATCATTGATCTATCAAAATGGACGAATCAAATCAGTCATCACTTTTTACTTGGGGTCTGTTCTAACTTGAACCTCCACACACACACACACACACACATATAAGAAAATTCTTCGCGATCATGTCGTTTTTTGGGTACGTAATTAATTTGACGATTTAGTGATGTTTTTGTTTTGTTTTGTTTTGTTTTGTTTTTTGTTTTTTTTTTTTTTTTAAATACATATGTACTAGATGGATATATTGGAGACGGGCTCCAACCCAGGCAACCCGGGTTGAGGGTGACCTCGGTTTGGACGACCTAGGCTTGGGGGACCTCGGCTTGGGGGTGCCTCGACCTTGCGCGCATGGACTCGATTAACAAGGTAGTTACAACCAACTCCCCCTTTTTAGGGAGGCGATTAGGAGGCTTCTTAGTATAAAATAACACATTATTGTCTTGTTAAGACATGCTATCTTGATTATCCAAATACAAACACCTTTTTGTAATGTTCTTACACATTCACTAACTTTTCTATCGAATCATCCTTCAGTAACATTCCTATTATTATCGGGTTTATTAATTTGGGTTACTCCGGGTTAATTAAAATCCATCAGTACTTTTTTGTACTTTTAAAAGTCTTGTTGGAAACTGAATTTTTTGGTATAAAATTTAATAATTTATATATGTTTTATTAAACTCTTATTTATTTTTTGTGTTTTATATATTTATAGGATTGCGTTAAGGTGAGAACCACCCGCCCAGGAGAGAACTAAGAATGCTTCGCAGCGCGCCACGTGTCCAGATATAGTTGCACGCCTAACGTTATAACTAGGTGCATGGATGTTAACAAGGTAAATTACTTACACTTGTAAGTGAAAAATAGGTGCACAAGCGCAAGTAAAATGTATTACAAGTGCAAGTAAATTGTACACTGAACATCAATACTAGGTGCACCTAATGTTATAATTAGGTGCACCACCTAGGTGCATGAATGTTAACAAGGTAAATTACTTGCAGTTGTAAGTGAAAATTGGTGCACAAGTGCAAGTAAAATGTATTATAGGTGCAAGTAAAATGTATTGCAAGTTCAAGTAAAATGTACGCTGAGCTCAATACTAATTGCACTTAATGTTCTAACTAGTTGCACCTAACGTTATAACTAGTTGCACATAACGTTATAAGTGGTGCACCTATGTGCATGAATATTAACAAGGTAAATTACTTGCACTTGTAAGTGAAAATAAGTGCGAAAATAGGTGCACTTATTACACAATTACTTGCACCAAAGTTCGAGTTATTTACGAAAATGCCACCG
>NXFB01000106.1:47978-58137 GCA_002525835.2 Ipomoea batatas
ATTGTGTTAGTAATATTATTATTATTATTATTATTATTATTATTATAAGGATTAGTTAACAAGGGCAAAGTTGGAATAATCCAAGGTAATCTTAGATTACCTAAAAAAACGGGGGTAATCACATTACCTTGAAACATTACCGCCACATCAGCTTTGAGGTAATATAACATTACCAGGTAATCTCATAACTTGAAACAAACAAGGTAATATAACATTACCAGACTCATATTACCTAGGTAATCTCAGATGACCCGAACCAAACGACCCCTTAGGGTTATCTCAGAAAACCAATGTAATGTTGCATGGGAATATACATATCAAGTGTTTGGTTTAAGTTATCTTAGATTCCAAACGAATGTCATATGTCTAGACCTATCAATAAGGGCCGATGAGTCAGGTCTTTGAGAGTCTGAGGCCTACTCTTTAGCGAGGTGCTAGTCGCAAATTTTACTGTGAACCGCGGTCCACAAGCACATCAAAACGACGTCGTTTTGATTAATAAAAACAAACGATTGAAATGGTCTCCGTTTTACGCAACTGCAGTTCTCTTTCAACACAACTGCAGTTTCTTTTCAACACAGCTGCAATATCTGTTCAACAAAACTGCAGTTCCTTTTCGATATAACTGCAGTTTCATTCGACATTATACACTCAAATATGTGAAATTGTTATTTAATTTCCTTTCAACACAACGACAATTTCTTTTGTAATATACTGTAGTTTCCTTTCAACACAACTACAATATCATTTCGATATAACTACAGTATCATTGAACAATATACACTCAAAAATGTGAAACTCTTATTCAGTATCAGTTCAACACAACTGTAGTTCCTTTTCGATATACTACAGTACCCAAAAATGTGAAACTGTTATTTAGTATCAGTTCAACACAACTGCAGCTCTTTTTCGATATAATTGCAGTTTCATTCGATAATATAAAAACAAATATGAGACAATATCATTTGAGATGAATTGTAGAATCAGTTACGGAGCTCCGTTACGACTAACGACCGCCGTTTTTTCCACTTACTGAAACGACGCCGTTTTGTGACCATGGTCCACAATGCATTGTGGACCATGGTCTACCGTATAACGACTGGGCCGGTGCTAGTGGCCTGGCTCACCCCACCAATTTTTTTTTGATACATGATATTGATGGTAAGTTTATATATATATATAGGGTCATGTTCAGGTGTGGCCGTGCTCTCCCGTGTGGTTCACACCACTCAATGTTACGAAATACACCACTCAATGTTAAGAAACACACCACAGAAATATGCACTGTGGTGTGTTTCTTAACATTGTGCGGCCGCATGGGAGAGCACGGCCGCATTTGAACCAAAATCTATGTATATATATATATATATATTTTTTTTCTTTTTTTAAAAAATGTTTTTTACTTAGCCCACGGGTCTATTTTCTCATGACCCTAACCCGCCCCACCACGGGGCGGGTGCGGGCCAGCCCGTGGACTTTGGCTCATTTTGACAGCCCTACTCTATGCTATAAAATTCAATAAGCTTTAGAAAGACTCTTATATAAATAGTGATGTAAACCCACTTCCCAAACCAATGTGGGACAAAAGCTACTTGAAAGCTTTTTACCTCAATTTTTTCCAACTCAAATAGGTCAACTTTGAGAATCAATTTCTCATTCACCATTATCCGGTTTGAGCGTACAATATATCAATCTATTCGTCTAATTAACTACGAAAAACCCGAATCCACTTTGACCTGACCCAAATCGGAAATGGACTCCACATATATTTGTACCATAAAGTAGCCACTAAAATGTCATTTTATGCTATTTTTTCCAACAGTTATTTGTCGAGAGAATATCAACACTCTACTGTCAACCAACAATCACTCAAGTGCTTATTCCATTACTCCCAGGTGAATTTTTCTCTAATATAGTTATAGTTACTGAATATCGAAATATAAACGTACTTCAAGATCTTGCAATAACTGAACAACAAGTAATTAAATTAATGATATATAATCCAATGTAGACTATCTACCTATTGCATTTATACACTTATTTTTGAACATTAAATTTTTGTGATATTTATTGCATGCAAGGAAGACTCATAATATAGTTTATATGTCGATTCTTATATATATGTTATAAATCATAATATCATAAGAAATGGATACTTTGATGAAATATGAAGCATGAGTGGTCAACAGTTTGGATGGGTATCATCCCAAAAAGCAATACACTCAATTTGGTAATCTGGAGTGAATTGAAGTTTGGATTAATAGTTTAGATATATGATTCATATATTCTGATATATTTTTGTTTGCCTGATGCCAGTATAATTAATGATTTGAATTTTGAAAGCATAGAAACAAACTCGAAACATGCTTATATGCTTGAATGGTTTTACCTCAAAGTTAACTACCCACTATTATACAATGCTTTATGTTGTATGTTAGACTCAATGTTACTAACTTCTCACATTAGTAAGAGACTTGTTTTATATTATGAAATATTGACAAAAAAATTAGGTTTTAGATGTGAGTTTTACTTATATATACATGTGAATCTGAGTTATAGAGAACAAACATATTTGCCTATTTTATAAAAATCCTAAACAATGATATATAAAATCTCTAAAGTTCCAGCACCGCATGCGTACATCTACACATTAGCTATTAATTAAGCAATTATTTGCTTGAATTCAAACAAGGATAACATCAGAAAACATAATCGATCCAAAACATATCTTCAATTGCACTATATAATATTTGATGTTATAATTTATATAATTCTATATCGATCCAAATATTCTTAATATATTATAACAAATCCATTCCGTGTATCGCACGGGTGAAAATACTAGTTTAAGTTAAAAGTAATTTGAGAGAAATATTAATTTATTAAATTAAAATTCTAAATTATTTAATTTTTTTTCAATCCCTCATCATTCAACCAATCAAAATATATAGATTTACAAAACCTTTATACTGTAATTTTTTTAAAAGAAAAAATATGTAGTTACTTGATGACTCTATTTCTAAATGCCTTTTTACCCCACTTTTCATTTGTTTTTATAGTTAAGTATTGTTAATTACTTGAGTGGAATTGGTTACTTGATTGTGTGATTTTGTGTTAAAGGTTGATTCTTCCGCAATAAGTAGAAAAGGGAGCACATTGGATAACTTCAGATCAATTTTTGGTAGCTTATGATTCCACTCAAGGAGGGAGAGGAGCAGCGGAGCACACAATGAAGCAAGAAACAAAGAAAAAGTTGGAAAAAGAAGGGAAACGGTTACCCACACGGGTGTGTGGGCACCCGTTTCAGTCTAGCCCGGAATCGAAAAAGCTGATGACCGAAACGGGACCCCACACGCCCGTGTCCCTACCCGTTTCGGTCTGTAGTGTTTTGTTTTAGGCGCGTTTTGCACAATTTTGTGATATTCCGAATCCTAGCTAGTCTAGAACTTCTCTCTCTTATTTCCGTAGCCATTTTTAGCTTAAAATAGCCTAGATCTACATTAGAGAACACTTTGCAAACATCTTTTGGTGGATTTGGAAGGGATTCCAACAACTTTTATTCATCATTAATAGTAAAACTCTCATTTCCTCTTCTCCATATTGTCTTTACATTTATTGTGTTTTTATGATTTCCTTGCTCAATGTTGCTATGTTTACTTTAGATATGAGTGAGTAGTCTCGTATATGGGTTAGATTAGGTGTTTATTACTTCTATTGATGCTTATTATGTGATTATTGCATAAAGAGGATGAACACCCATTTAGGGTTCTTGAGTTTGAATTGGGTTTATTTCTATATTGCAATGATTAGTGTACAATGATTGTTGTTTGCCTTTGGAAAGTCTCTCATGTCAATGGGAGTTGGAGGGGAGACTTGAGCCAACCCAATCTCAAACCCATTTTCTCTTCTATGAAAATAGGGGTAGATTTGAGGCTTAAATAGCTTTTGTTCTTCAAGAATTTAGGTTGGTTCTCCATAGAAATTGGACAACCTTTGTTCTAATCCTTGTGGAAACTTGGATTCCTTTGTGCTAGGTAGCCTTAAGAACCTAGGGTTGTTGTTCATCCCCCAACTCAAGTGTTGATGCATCAATAGAGTAATACACCTAATCCAACCCATCTTTCCTATTAGAATTTAAACCTTGTTTTCCCTTAAATATAATCCAAAATTACAAAAATACTTTAGTTTAAATCCAAAACAAAAAATTGCTTTGCTTGGATCCTTATAGATTTCAAGACCTTTGTGACTAGAGTCTAGGTGACCGCTCTTTACGCGCCATAACCCCCAATCCTCGAGGTTCGACACACCCATTTTCATATCACCACAAATACTTACATCATTACTATGCGGGTCTAGTTCAATTAATTGGTTCGACAAATCACCTAAGGTCTTGCTCATAATTTTATCGCGAATCTCGAAGTTCATTTGGAGACCTTGACCGATCAGAGATGTATCAAAAACCCCTTGTGCATAGAGTGTACATGCAAGAGGTGAGAACCTAAGAATTGATAAGGCGATTTACAATTTACCTTCAATAGATCTTAGAGAGAAATTTTGAAGCTTTAAGATTAATCTTGTGTAATATGCTCGAATCTAATATATATAAAACAATCTCAAGTTAAACCCTTTACATTAATTTTAATAAAAAGTATCATTCTAATCATTCTTTTACCAGGAATCATTCTAATCATTGAATTGAGGGTTGGAGGCGTGCGTGTATATGGAGAGGGCGGCCCTCCCTCAAAAAAATAAAAATAAAAATAGAAAAATCTCTAGCTAATCCCTCTAATTTTATTTTATTTATAAATATTATAATACTAAAATTTTTGGGCCCCTTGCTCAGAATATTTGCCCCATCCATTCTAATATTTGATAGTTGCAACTCGCCCTTTTGTAGTTTTGTCCATAGCTAATACCATCCATGTTTATTAAGTTAACCATGGTTGACACAACTAAATGAATCATGCATAAGGTACATTATTTATATAATTATATATATAAATTACATTAATTAAAGCATGTGCTCCATCTCAACTAAAAGCCTAAGCTGATAGTTGGACTGCACATATTATATTTATGCTCACATTTTATGCATAAAGTACATTAATTTTATACATGTGATATATTATCTTTATACGTAATGTTCATTATTTGAATATGTACAGAATAATATAAAAACAGATTGAATATTTATTGTTTTTTAGTACAGTACTACTAACTCTATAGCTACTTTCTCAAGCTACTGAAGCACAAAGAGTCAACAGTTGCCTCCACTGAGGTTCGAACTCACTCCCATCATCCATGTTAAATATTTATTGTTAATATGCATAAAATTTACTATCGAGTATTTGTGTACATAATATGCACGGATATTATTAACATATTTTATTATCCATACTTAACCATAGTTAGCCCTCGCACCATCTAATCTTGGTTCCACCCTTGATAATGATTTAATATAATAAATTGGACAACTTTGAAAAAAAAAAACATATTAGACAAATATAGTTGTGAAATAGGGATGACAGCAATGGTCTAGATTTCCCTACCTTTATTTTATAACTAAAGATGGTGGTCTAACCACCTTTGTCCTAGAGATTAAGAAGGCAACCATGATGAGATGGGGATGCTCCGTTTTTTTTTTTTTTTTTTTAAATCAATATTTAAATATATGTGTGACTGTTTAAATTTATATTTGGCATTTCGATTGTCATTAAGGATTATCATATTTAGTATACTGTTAGTTTTTAATGTATTGAATATTTATCTTTAGGTAGTATTCTTAAAATGAACATTCAATAAACTAAAAATGAACTTCCAAAATAAACATTCAGTACACTAAAAATAAACATTCAATGTACTAAAAATGAACTTTTATATTAATGGCTGATTTTACAATGTGAACCATGATTCACTCTAGAATGATTAGTCGGTTAGACATAGCTAGGGGTGAAAGCACTACGAGCTGAGTCATTATCAAAATTAACTCAATAAATATTCAATTTAAATCAAATTATAATCAAGTCATACTTAAATAGTTTAACTAACGGATTGAATCAAATCCAAATATTCTAATACTTGGTTCGAGAAACTTGCAACTTGTATTTTATTTTTATATTATATATATAATTTAATTATAATATCACAAATTTAACTTTTTTTTTTTTAATACTACTAACTCTATTAGAATGCAGTATCTGACCCCACCTCCCGTATAAAGGGAATGATTTGATGTCACTGGACCACAAAGTCCTTGGCACAAATTTAACTAATATATTTATATTTATATATTATAAAATGATGCAATATTGAGTTTTCTTATACTATCTATATATTCGATTGTGAAATGTTTATCATCATATCATTACAAAATTTTGTGGCTGGACTTGACTTCCAATTTTTTAAAAACATCTAGTCAAGTCTCGAATATAATTTTAATTATACATGCTTAACTTGTCTTTTTTTACATTTCTAGTAGTCTAGTGAGACAGATTTTCTTTGCAGCTGGACACCAAGTAGGACCCAGTTTTTAAACAAAAAGGTTGAATTCTCAACCCCAAAAGTTCCCTCATTCTCCGAGCCGATAGAACTTTTAGGAGGATGTAAGTCATGGTAACTAAACTGAATACAAAAGTTAAATCTTTACATTTTGAGAGGTTGTTCTCACGTTGTGTCGCTGATGAGACTCGATTTATGATTTTTCTTCTCAAATTTCATTACTGTGACGAATTAAGGTGCCATGTGGAGAGAAATTGAATATATTTGTTGAGAAAGTGAAGGATATATTAAATGAATATTAGTTGCGGCGTTGGAACACCCACAAATGTTTGTCTTGCAGACAAAGTTTGTATATAGCACTCCTCCACTCTCCAGTCCTCCAAAAATCCCGCCCCGCTGCTCCAGCCTCCACCAAAAGTATACATATTTTAACCTGAAGAAGACAACCTAATACATCGTTTGTCTTGGACAAGAATCGTTGGGGTGCGTGATTTACGCACTATAGCATTACCTGGGGGTTTCCTTTCAATCAATGGCGATGCCATGGTGCATTCGTAAATTTTATTCTGGTGCATTTCTGAATACATAGTAGTGTATTTATGCATATTTAAATTTGAATGACCACATACTAGCATTGTACATTTTTGTGGTGCATTTCTGAATATGTTGTGGTGCATTTATGCATATCTAATAGTGCAATCTGCATGACTATACAGGAAGTTGTGTCCGTATTTGAATTAATAATTGCCAGAACGAAGTTCTTATCGCTAACTAGTAATGAATGTGCAATGTTTAGATCCTCAACCCTTAAAAATGATATAAATTATCATAATCAAACACTTACTACCACATCACATGTTATAGTTAATAGTGAAGATGCAACTTTATTTATTTATTTTTACTTATGTAATAATTAGTCATATTTCAGTAACATTATCCTGGACTCAATTTTCCAATCCAACGCCATACAATAATTATTAACTTTTCCCCTTTAGTTCATCAAAATAAATGATATTATAATGAGTAGGTCTTGTCTATTTAATATTTTATCAATAACGGTTTGCTTAGTTGGGTACAAATTAAATATATAACTATAAATAAATCTTGATTGTGTGACGTAACATGGATATATTCCGTGTTCTAGCAATTGATTTTGTCGATATATATATATATATATATATATATATATATATATATATATGGAATATGGCTCATATGTGGCATGGATGCGGTCGTGCAGCTGAATCTGTAACATCCAATTGAATTAATTTAATGGTGGTGATTGCACTTCGTGCATGTTAAGTGGTTTTTTTGTTGTTGATAATTTTAGTATCTATATTGAAATGGTGCATTTTAGTACATAGTATTGTGTGTTTTAATACATTATGTGGTGCAATTTATTACGTATGTTGGTACATTAAATGCATTGTGGAATGGTGTGTTTTAATCCATCCACTGGTGCATTTTCATACGTAGAATGGTGTGTAACTGTGTTGTGGAATGATGGGTATTTATTTGTCCTCTGATTCATTTTAATACATAAAATGGTGTGTATTTTAACACATGTTTTCTAATAAGTATAATAGTTCATGTTTATAATTTGGAACGAGGATTTTCTTTTTTTGCAATAAGTGGAATTGTGCATTTCAACACACGTTGTGGTGCATTTTAATACGTAGAATAGTGCATATTTTAGCACATATTTTCTAATATGCGTAAAAAATGTATTGTTAGGAATAAATTGTAATTAGATTTTGATGAGCCAAATTGTATTTTAGGAGAAAAATTTTAGACCCCCAATTTTTATCTGAATTTTGAGTCATTTTATTTTGATCAAGAACAAGAAATAATTATCAAAAAAAGAACAAGAAATATTTAAGTCCAAGAATTTCTTGAAGAAGCCAAAAAAGAAGAAGAGCTACGGATGGATCTCTAAAAACAGTCAAGAAATTAATTTTATGAAGGTTAAATCAGGCTTGGAACATTTTATTTAAGGATGAGCCACGATTCCTATTTCATAAAAGGAATCAGCTAAGGATTGGAAATAGAGGTGAGCTACGGTCTCAATTTATTTAAGGATGAGCCACGGTCACGGTTCCTATTTCATAAAAGGAATCAGCTAAGGATTGGAATTAAAAGGATGTTACGCTCAAATTTAATTAAATAGGAGGAGTCACGCTCTAAATTTATTCAAGGAGATGAGCTATGGTTGATATTGAAGAAAAACCAGGGATCAACACTCATGAGGAACATTTTAAATAATGAACCACAGTCTCTATTTTATGAAGGAAATGAGCCACGCTCTTATATATTAATTAAGGAGCTACGCTGATTTGATCCATGCATCAATTCCTAATGGAAGCAAAATTAAAAGGATCAGCCAAGGATTTAATTAAGGAGCTACGCTATGAGTTACGGTGAAGAAGAAAGGTTAAAATATTTGATTTGATATTTTTGCCCTCAATTTTAACACCTATTTAACATTGATTTAACGGAATGACCAAAATTGGTACAAAACCAATAGTTAAGGGACCAACTTTGGTAAAATTAAAAATCGATGACTAAAATTGGTAAAAGTCAATAGTCGAAGGACCATTTCTAGAATTAACGTAACTCACACACACACATACACACACACACACACAAGGGATTAGGTGCGAAAGATCTTCAGGTGAAATATGCGGATTAATTATAGCTATTGATCTTGCCAAAATCAACAGTCCAAAATGAAGATAAATTTTAAAAAAAATACAATGACATTATGGTAATTTTGCGTATTATTTAAAGCTTAAGTTGAGTAGAAGCTTAAGGTGAGTATTTTCAAAGTTTAAGCTGCGTCATTTTAACACTTAAGGTGCGTTAATTATATACTTGAAAGCTTAAGGTGTGTATTTTTAATGCTTAAGGTGTGTCAGTTTAACACTTAGGGGGCGTTTGGTTTATGTTATATAAGATAACTAAGGTTATATTTGCTTGGGAATATAAGATTACCATGTTTGGTTCAAGTTATGTAATTTTTTCAGGGAATGTAGCATAACCTCCACATGAAGTTTTTAGCTATTGGAAGGGAATGTGAGATACACCCCAATTTCTTAGGTAATCTCACATTCCCTTATCTTGGTACTAATATTGAGTTTTTGATATTAATCAATTTGTCTTATTTCCATTGTCTTATTTACATACTTCAGTTTTAAACCAAACACAGGAATCTAACATTCCCAGTTATCTAACATTAACACCAATCTAACATTCCCTAGGGTAATCTAACATTCCTTAAGGTGCGTCATTTTAACAGTTAAAGTGCATAAGTTCTACACTTAAGGTGCACCATCTTAACACTTAAGGTGCGCCATTTTTAACACTGAAGATGCATCATATTCATGGTTGCAGTAGGCGCTAGGCGCTAGTCGGGCGCCCGGGTAGCGCCTAGCGCCTAGGCGGCTTAGGCGGGGCCTAGGCAGAATCTAGGCGGCGATAGGCGGGCACAAAAAAAACAATGACAGACTTGCAATTTTCAACATTCAATCAATCATCCAATGATTCAAAGTAGCAAACTAAAAAAAATATCAGGATATAGTAATAATGTTTGTTAATTAATGAAGTATGAAATAAATCAAATAAATGAATAATTATTAATTAATAAATTGGATTATAGAATCAA
>NXFB01000106.1:80332-108817 GCA_002525835.2 Ipomoea batatas
TTTTTTATTTCTTCTCCTTTTTATGGTATATTTGGGGTAATTGGAGTATGATATTGAGTTTATTTGTTTGTTTTGAGGCAGAATGAGAGATTGAGATTGGGTTTGCAAGAGCAGAGAAGATAGCATCTGGCATTGATGTTGAGAAAATACAAATCAAAGAAGTAATATTTACTAAAACAAAAGGAGGAAGAAATATTGAAGGCTATCAACAAGACGATGGAACTAGAAGACATGTTGAGAGTGCATGGCTGTAGCTATGGAACGGTGCGAAGTTGTGCTATGACCTATGAGAACATATATGGATAGAGTGGTGCCGGTGAAAGAAGGTCATTGTGGCCATGATGATAGTGTGCAGGCGGTGATGCTACTTTTCTGTGACGGAGGAAGCGGCAAGAACAAGTAGAACAATAAAAGGGGGGATATGGCCTGCAAAAGTTGCAATATGGGCATGGATGTTATATCCCGCGCAAGGATCTAACCCCTAAGATCGAAAAGCTGCAAAACTAATGAATTGTATTAGTGTGATTGGGATTTCATGTGGCATCAATTCTTGTAGATGTGTTTGTTGTATGTTCATTAAGTTGACCTTGCTCTATATTAGCAAATATATATTGTTCAGAGAAAAGTAAAATGCTTATATGATAGCTGTAATATAGTCATGTAGATGATACTGTAAGTGGATGTGGGAGAATACAAGATAGGACCATATATGAAATGAATATGTTGTTGGGGTGGGGGTTTGGATATTATCTTGTATTTTAATGCCCCAAAAGAGTTTCAAAAACATTTGTTCTTGAAGAGTTGTAAATTCTAGTGGTGGGAGTGTGTGTGGTTTGGATGTGATAAAACGAGGAAAATTCCCCGAGTATCGTTCTCAAGGACGACACAAAGGAATCGGTAAGTAAGTGGACTAATCACGAGAGCTACTAGTGTTCGAAAGCTAATCCTAAGCAAGTAGGTGTGTGCATCATGCTAAAGGTACAAAAACAAGTATAAAAGGATCAATTGAAAAGAGGACTTGAACCAATTTAGCAAGCAGGCTCCCTCTCGATTTCCTATAGTACTAGGAAGTGAAAACACTCATTGGACACAAATGAGACAAGGTCACAAGTACCAATGCCACTCTCGTGGTCAATGGACTCTCTCCCAAACCATAGCGTTATTCTCATAATTGCTAGGCTAAAAGAGGCATTTCATCAAACATGTGGTGTGCCTCTTGTCTTCCACTCGCCCTTTTCTCAAAGGTGAGAGGGAAATGTGATTGGTGAGGTCTAACACACTCCCTACTCTCATAGGTGAGTGTTCTTAACCTAATCCTCTAGTGCAACCGGCCTAGTTGGCATAGAGTCAAAGCATACATCCCAAATCACAATCAAACATCCAACAAGTATAGTTCATCCCTAGGTTTAAGACATTAGAGTTCAAGAGATAACATGCAAGATCAATTGATCCAAATCCTAAAAAGGAACTAGCTACTCATATCTAGAATAGAAATCAAGGTGCAATTGAACAATCAAAGCAATTAGAATCAAAATCAAACAATCAATCAACAATCAAGAAAGGAATTACAAGAAGTGGAATTGAAATGTTACTTGAATTTGAAGTAGAAATCTTGAATCAACTTGAGCAATACAATCTTGAAGTGTAGAATCTCCTCTAAATCTAGCTAGGTAACTTGAATTTGAATTGAAATTGTGCTTTGGAAATGGAAGGAATTGAGAGCTAAACCTAGAGAGAGAATTTTCTAAACTAATCTAAGGTTGAAGTGTGATGGATCCCCCTGAAAATTGGCTTATTTCCCCTTTTAAACATTGCAAAAACCGCCAAAACTTCGCGACGGACGCCCGAGTGGACGCGCGTCCATGGGCGCGTCCATGGGTGCGTCCAAGCAGATAATCGCGTCCAGACTTGAAACTTCAGAGAGTAATATTTCGGACGCAGGGATGGACGCGCGTCCACAGCAGACCTGCGTGCTGTCTTTCAAAATTCAGAGAGTTTAACATTGGACGCCGGCCTGGACGCGCGTCCATTGGTGCGTCCATGGTCGGCTCTTGGTTCTGATTTCCAAACTTCAGAGAGGTTGTTGTTGGACGCATGCCTGGACGCGCGTCTAGAGGCGCGTCTAAGGCCTAATTTGCCTTCCAACTCCGCTTGTGAATCCTTCTCCGAAATCAATGTCGTGTGCCACCTTTTTGCACATCTTTTTACCTACAAAACAATTAACAAAGCGTGGAACGGGGTTAGATGGCAATAACAAGCATTCTAACGCAATTAAGGGTCAAATCAAACAAAAAGCCGTCAAACGTGCACAAGATGATTGAAAAGTTGAATTTTAGCGGGAGATGGAAAGGTGTAGGTGTTAAAACGGGAAGAAGTTCCCGAGTGTCAGTCTCAAGGAAAGGCAAGGAGGGAGTCGGTAAGCAAGGGATTAGTCATAAGGGTGCCTAGTTTTCGAAAGCTAATCCTAAAAAGGTAGGTGTGTAAGGCATGCTATGGTAAACAAACTAAGGTAAATGAGTAAGAAACAATCTATTTGGAGGGAGGATTCGGATCAATATAACAAGTACGTAGTCTCTTGATTTCCTAGAGATTTAAGGTGTGGCAACACTTAAGGGACATACTTGAGACAAACTCACAAACACCTAAGCCATTCTCATGGTCAAATGACTCTCTTCTACACAATAGGGTTACTCTCATAACTCCTAAGTTCAAAGAGGCATTATAACAAACACTGTGTGTGCTTTATTTGTCTTCCAATCCCCCTTCTCTCAAAGGTGGGAAGGAAAAGTGGTTGGAGAGGTCTAACACACTCCCTACTCTCGTAGGTGAGTGATTCTAACCCTAATTCCCTAAAGAAACAACCGGCCAAATTGTCCTAGAGTCCAAACAAACACTCCAAAACACTATCAAGCATCCATTAAGCATCATTCAATCCCTAATGTAAGACATTTAGCATTCAAGAGATACACACAAGTTCAATTGATCCAAATCCACAAGAAGTTTAGCTCATCATGATCAAAATCAAAATCAACATTGCAATTGAACAATAGGAAGAAGACTAGAATCAAAATCAAAGTACAATTCAAGATCAAAGTCACAATGCAAGATCAACTCAACAATTCAAATCAAAAGCTAAAAATGGAATTATAAAGCTAGAAATTGGAAATGTTACTTGAACGTAGTAGGAATCTTGATACAAGCTTGAGCAATCCAAAGTTGAAGTGAAGATCTCTCTAATTCTAGCTAGTTGAATTGAAAATTGATTGGAATTTGAGTGTGGAATGGGAGGAAATTTTAACCTAATTCTAGAGAGAGAATTTTCCTAAGGTGAGCTGAGATGGAAATGATTGATGATCCCCTGCAAAACTGCTCCAATCCCTATTTAAATCGCGCAACCCGCCAAAATGGTACGCTGTGGACGCCCGACTGGAAGCGCGTCCAAGGCGCGTCCAGCGAGATTTCTGCTGCGCTGTTTCAAAACTTCATAGGGGTCAAAATCGGACGCGGGCGTCCGACCCGCTTCCACCCCGCGTCCTCAGCAGAGCTCATGAACTTCAGAGAGCTGATTTTCGGACGTAGGCGTCCGTCCTTCGTCCGTCGTGCGTCCGTAGTAGAGCGCACCAACTTCAGAGGGCTGGAAATCGGACCCAAGCGTCCAAGTCTCGTCCGGCGGGCGTCTACAGCAGAACTGATCCAAACTTTAGAGAGCCAGAATTCGGACGCGGGGGCGGACGCGCGTCCAAGGCGCGTCCGTGCCTGTTCTTTGCTTCCAATTTTCGCCCGTGAATCAATCTTCGAAATCCATGCCTTTTTTCCATCTTTTTGCACAACATTCTACCTACAAAGTGATAAACCAAGTGTGGACTAGGGTCCAATGACAATATCAAGCATTTTAACGCAATTCAAGCTCAAATCAATCATAAAGGCTAGCGATTGTGCGCAATGTGACCCGAGAATGACCTTATAAGTGTTGATATCTGCTATTTTGTACAATTATTCACCCCTTATTCTAGTTGTTTTGAAGGTTATTTTCTATATCCTAGTGAAATTAGGAATTGTTTGTGTGTTATATTGTCCAAGTGCTAAAATATCTACAAGGAACAACAAAGGAAGAATATTGGTCAAGTTCTGGAAGAAAAGGGAATTACAATGAAGAATACAAGTTGGAAAAGAATTAGAAGATGCCTAATGGGCCAAAATTAGAAGATGCCTAAGTTTCTATTCCCTTTTAATTCTTGCAATGTTTATGGTTATTAATTATTGCTTTGTTTTGTTTACTCCCATCATGCGGGAGTAGTTCGTTTATGGCTTTGGATTAGGGATCCATTATTAATCTTGATGTTCAATTGGTAATTAATTGCATAAAGAGATTGAATCTTTTACCTAGTGTTTATGTTGATTTGGGGATTTCTTTGTACTTGTTATTGATTGATGGCCACAATTAATTACTAGTCTAGGAGAGGGATTCATTACAACGAAAGTTGGATGGAGACCTCGAGCCTTACCAATTTCAACCTAATTTTCCTGCTATGAAAGTAGAGGTAATTTTGGGGGCTTACAATGCTTAGGTGTTTAAGGTTATAATTGATGCATCACGACAGTGGGCAATTTTAGCCTAATTCTCTTATTGATTACGAAAGTAGCTGAGTAGAATTCTTTTGTGCATTGCCCATATATCCCTTGGTTAATTATTCTTTCCCTAATCCTGAGTTGGTTGGAACATCAAGATTACAATCCCCCTAATCTGGCTCATACCTTTATCATATAGTTTTCACTTTAATCAATTGCTTTCTTTTATTCCACATCATTCAGTTTTTGTTACTTGGATTCTATAAATTCATATACTCTAGTGCCTGATAATTCACACAGTTTCGTGCCATAACACCAATCCTCAGCGGAACGACATTACACCCTCTTTTACACTCATCATTTGTGCTCATCAAGTGTAGCATCTTTTGAACTTATCAAAATTTCCACACTTTAGAACTTGCTTGTCCTCAAGCAAGCTATCATTGACCAAGCAAAAACTAAGTGCAAATGATGCCACAACTTTGATATGCAAACAAGCTGGAACACAAGAATGATGCACACACTTGAAATCAATACAATTCTCAAGCTATCATGAAAATGTGTTTTTAAACAATCCTTTGATTCTCAATAACGATTATCCCAAGAACAAAATCCTTTGGCTATAGTAAAGCAATTTGATTAACTTTCATTAACATACGATTCGAGCATGCAATCCAATAACGGGTTCACCAAACATTTAAAGCGGGCAACTGGCCGAGCCAACTAGTGGGACCGATGTGCACAAACCAACCCCATTAGACCACCCTTGTAACCTCAAGCCCCCCTACATTCTAGCGTGATAAACAAAAAGGCTTTACGGTTATCTACTACCCCTCAAGTCCAACCATCGGGCTACCCGATCTCACATGGAGCTCCATGCTTTTTCGAGAACTATGCAATAGGTGCCCAGTCCTAACGGGATAGATCTCTCCTTTTGTCATTCCCCAAGATAACCTCATCGCGCTACCCGACTTCACATGGATCTCCATGCTTTTTCGAAGACGGTGCAATGGGTGCCCGAATCTTGGCGAAATGGCTCTCTTAAATTTTCTCATCTCCCAAGACCTCGTATCGGGGCAACCGACTTCACGTAGTGCTCTACGCTTTTTCAAAGACAGTGCGATGGTTGCCCCCAACTTGCCCTAGCGAAACGGTTCATCTTTTTCATATCCTAAGGTGGCCACATTGGGCTCTTTTGGGGTTTTGGCCTCATTGAGCTCTTTTAAAAAAAATAAAGCAAAGCCTCACCTTCACAACCCCACACGCCACCTTTGGGAGAGCAAAAACAAAGAAAATTAGGTTCATTTCCGGGCTTAGTAAGCATTATATTACTAGGGTTGATAGGTGCACACTCCCACTTCGTTACCTCTTTGACTATGGTCCGAGTTAAATGAGGGGTGAACATCACACAATCATGCAACAATCAACAATTTAAACAAAAGTATAAGAATTTTCTTCCACGGGATAGTCCTAATTGAGAATCAAGTGCTCCTTCAAAACACACATTTTCCAAAATAGATTAAGCATTGCATTCATTTCAAACATATCCACTATTCTACGCTAAGCATTACTTTTGCAAATCAAAGTTTTTTCAAGCACAAAGGTGCTTTCCTTTCCACACTTTAAAACGAACATCGTCCTCGATGTTCACACTAAGCATAATGTGGGAAAGCTACAAAGGTCTCAACATAAAATGCCCCTTTTCCACACTTTAGAAGTGTGCTATGGGCTATTGGGTCATACAACATGCTTTTATGATGGATTTAAAACAAGCAAATGCAAAAGTTATGCTATCAACTCCCGGTTTCCACACTTTATAACAAAAGCATATAGGTAAAAGAACGGGTAAGGGAGATAAAGAAACTCCCCTAAGTCATTAAAGATCTACATGATCGTGCACATGTCATCCTTCTTTCTCTTAATATTCCCTGCACAACATAAGCTTCCACACACATAGATTCACATTCGATTAGCTAAACTTAAGAGATCATCAAGATAAAGAACCAATATTAAAAGTAAAAAACCAAAACAATAATGCAAACAAAATATGAATTAAAAACAAAATAAGAGTGCATAAAAGAACAAGTGCTAAAAACTCAAAATCACTACAACTAAACAACTATGCTCATCGAGGTGCACAAGGTCATTCGCCCGACCCATCGGACTCCTCTTCATATCGATCAAGTGTGAGCCTTCTTACTTCATGTTCAAGCATATTGACTCGGTTCTCAAGTCTCTCGATAGTTCCCCACAACTCTCTTTGTCCATCTCTAACCTCATCCTCACTAGGCACATCGGGTATCACACCAAATTGGATAAAATCACCTATGTCCAACAGTGTCATTGTGGTTGCTACCACCTCATATGCAAGTGCGTCTCTAAATCCCAAAGCTTCACATCGCCTACTAACTAATGGCCCAATGAAGATACTTTCATTATCCTTATAGCTTTGTCGCTTTAGGAAGGTCTTACAAAGCTCTCCCATATGGATCGGGGTCGCCGTATACATGCTCCAAAGCATGAATAGTTCCCTCCTTGTAACATTGTCATTCGGAGTTTGCCTTCCTAACCATGACCGTGCGATAATATGTCACATGATCTTAAGCTCCGGAAGTTTTATATATTTGGCACTCGTGTATGAAGCTCTCCAAGCTATCCCCGGTCTAGCTATTACCAACCAAAAAAGCTCGGGTTGATGCTCATTAACGAAGTCGTCAACTAGGTTTGCATACCACCTTTGGGATTGATCATTTAGAGTGTAGAACCCTAGCAAATTACCAAGTTCATCCGTCGAGATGTCGTATTGCCTATGGAATAGTTTGAACTTGATGCTTGGTTATCGGCGGTTGCGCATCCCTTCATTGACTTCTAGCGTAGTAATGAACTCCCTAACGATAGGGGTGTACATTGCATCCCTCCAGCTACAAATGTGTCTCCAAAATGGTTGGGACGTTATCCTTTCGAATTCTTCTTGAATGCCTAAAATGTTTAAGACCGGGGCTTCGATGTAACTCCATTCAACTATGTTCTTATCTCGGAAGTGTCTTTATCTAAAAAGATCCTCGACTTCGATCATGAGGCCTCGGTTTGCAAATTCCACATTAGGTGTTTCCTCTTCTTCGCTTGATGTATCCTCATAGGGTACCCTACTAGGTTCACCTCTTTCAAGAGTGTGTCAAGGGACCATCATTTCGGCCCTCGGAAGCCCCTACATTCATCAATTCAAGCTTTAGATTCTCAATTCAAAACGTTAAGTTCTCAATTCAAGCATTGTGATCCTACTTTAAGCAATATTTGCACCATACACTATTAGTGACATTTTATCAAACACATGGTGTGCACATTAGCAAGATGCAAACGTGTATAAGATATGTATGATCTAGACACTTATAGAGTACAATAGCTCATATATAACATCACCCAAAGCTCACAAACATGTAGGATCAAGTAAGATCTTGTTAGATGATGAGTAGAGATTTGATCAAAACATAATAATCCAAGTAGAAGAAGAAGATTTTCTAAGAAAATTACCTTTGGACTCGGGGGAGGTGATCCATAGAGACTTGACAAAGGAGAGGTGAAGAGGTTACCTACATTCATCATCTTTTGAGAGTTTGGGACTGCTGGGAGAAGAATTTTGGAGTAGGGGAAGGAGAATAGGGCTGAGTACCCTGGGTAGTATTTAAAACCGTTGGGTGGACGCCTCCAGCAGAGCCCTCTCTGATTCTGCCCATTCTGCTTCAGGTTAATTGCTGGACGCCGGGCAGACGCGTGCGTCCGCCGCACGTCCGGTCTTGGGTTTTGCATTTTCCAGCTTGTTTTTATTGGTGATGTCGCGTGTTTCTTCCCCCGCATTTTTGCTTATTCGTATGTCCTCGTGCCCCCTGTCGACTTGAGCTTAAAAAAAACACCAACAAATATTTTTTGGAAATTTTTGCAATTATTAGAAGTAAAAACATACGCTTCAAACTTAAAAGTAATTAAAAGAAAACATCATAAACCAAAGTGCATTATGTAAAGCAAATGTAACGAGAGTAGTACTAAAACCGAAATTAAACAAACCAAATAACGAAAGTAAAGAAAGATAAAGTCGGCACCCCACGCACGGGGCACCTAATGTTCTTGTCGGGCCACATCAACACAAGAACTATAAAAACCCAAGCAACGTCAATGAGGGGGTGGGAAACGGTGCTCCATCCATAGGCGCAACTGCTCGATTGCTTGGAATTGTTGCACTTGTCGTTCCTCTTGCCTAGTGTATGCTTCATTTTGCCTTATGATTGCTTCATTCTGCCTCATCAACTCTTTGTGCTGAAGGTCCATCCTCCGGTTGAAAGTGTCCATGGACTGAGTATGTAACTGAAGCTGAAAAGCCCTCATGGACGCCCAGTCATATACTGGGGGGTACTCTGCATACTCCGGAGGCACATCCAGCCCTCCCTCGATTACCGGCTCCTGCCCTTGCTGAGGCTCACCCTGTGGAGGTCTAGGCACGACCCCAATCTTTGGGGCATAGCTCCTATTGAGCTGCGCATCACTAAATGGTCGCATAGAGGCAATACTCTTCTCCCTTGCCAACTCTCTTTGCAAGCCCAACCCGTGGCACAGTCTTGTGACCACTAGCCCTATCCAAACGTATGGGCACTTCGGGTGTGTCTGAGAGGTGAACAGCTGTTGCACCATGCAGGCCATCTGTATTGGTTCATTCGTTTCCAGACTCCAAAGGTAGAAGAGGTCAGTCCTGCATACCTTGTGGAGGTTCTTCTTCCTACCTCCAAATGTAAGGTTGAGTAGAAGCTTCATAATCTTTAGTGTCGGGCTGACGATCTTTGAGGTGTTCGGTTTGGTACCGGTGAACCTGCCTCCCTCACCATTAGTAATTCTGTGCCAATAAGCTTCTGCCGCCGCATCGGAGTCAAAATCTGAGGGAAGGTTGCGCCACTCTTCAGTGTGAATGTCCTCAGAGGTGTAAAAGCCAAGATATTCCCCCAATTGGATCAATGAGACTTCGTATTCCCGACCAAATAGTGTGAACTTCATGCAAGGGGTCCACATGTGATTTGATGGCACAGGCCCAAAGGTAGCAATAAACTCGTGCACGACCGGTTCATAGGTGTCATCCCTCCAGCTGAAGAGATTTTCCCAAGACCGCTGCGACATCATCCTCTCTACCTCCGCTCGACACCCATATGCATCGAGCATTGTGTAGTTGAAGTAAAAGCCTCCCGAAACTCCTTTTGCTTGAAGCTCTTCCACCCTTGCTATTTGCGTGCCATTGAGTTGCCTAAGGCTTCGGCCCCCAGGTATCAATAGGTCACTTTCACCTTCCACTGCCCCCGAACTTGATCCAACATCGTGCTTTCTTTTCTTGGCACATTCCTTGTTTCTAGATTTTGGAGGCATCTATTACAATAATAAAGCATGTGAGTCATAGCATTGTCAATTCTTAGCACTTAGGTAATCAAACAAGCATCTATTGTATCTTAAAACATTGTTGGCTCCAACAAGTCAAATTAACAAATTTTCAAGAAAGTAAAGTCATACACATGCTTGATTGACTCTCCATTCAAAGGCAAAACTTAGCACGACAATATCATCACTATTTAGCACACTCAACCATTTTCCTTCGCAATTAAAAAAAAAATCTTAGACAAAAGGAAAGCATGCAAATCTAAGCGTATCACTACTACATGTGTTTATGCAAGGAAATAACAAAAGATAGCATGTATCATCATCTAGTTTCAACTCGTTCATGCATATACCATTCATAGCATAACTCCATACTTCTCAAATTTACAAACTTTAAGCACTTTTATTCTCACATTACACAATGTAGTAAGCAATTCCAACATCTATTAATCAAAAACGATTTCACAACCATTCTTCCTCAACAATACAATGCTAATCCTATCATATCACAATTTCATGTCAAAGTTCAAAAATTCCCCAAATTTGTGAAACTAGTAAACAAAAATTCTCAATTAAGCATAATGCAATGTCAAGAATCACAAATTGGTTCCATATAAACTCTTGATTAGCATCTAATTTCATTTACCAATCATTAATTTCAACAATAAAGCACAATTATTCAAACCCAATTTTTTTTCACCATTAAAGTAGGGTTTCAAGCTTCTTTCCAACATTCAAGTTCATGTTTAACCATACAAATTGCAATTAAAACTCATAAGATTGTTCATTACGACTTAAGGAATCAAATTCTAACAACAAACAAGCAATGCAATTGTCAAAGCAAGAAATCCCAATTCAAGGTCAAAACAATGGTGGAAGCTTAAAAATAGAGTTGAAGAAAATGCACATACCTTGAATTTTGTTGTAGAAAGGGTGTACAAGGATGAAAGCTTGAAACTTTTGCCTTAGAATAGCTTTGGAGCTTGAAAGACTTTCTTGGTGATTTTTGGAGTGTGTGTTCGTCCGCTAGAATGAAGAAGAAGAAGAAGAAATTTGCTTAAAACCCTCAGTCGCGTCCGCAAACTGCCTAGGCCGACCCGTCGGACGCGCGTCCGGACTCGCGTCCGCCTTTTATTTTAATTCTTGCGATTTGCCGTAACATCGGACGTGGGTCGGACGCGCACGTCCGACCGGCGTCCATTTTTCACCTTGGTTCGGCATATGTCGGGCGAATTCCGGACGCGGGTGTCCGCGTGGCGTCCGGATTTTGGCTATCTGAACCTGCTTCGGCGTTCTGATGGACACGGGTCGGACGCGTGCGTCTGCCCGTGCGTCCATCAGAGCGCTCTCTGATCTACGAGTCTGGGACCCCTGGACGCGGACCGGACGCGCGTCCAGGCTCGGATTTCCGCCAATTTTGAATTTTTCTCGTTCTTCTTCGGTCTTCGTGACTTCACCTGTTGTGGCCCTGCAAAAACATACTATATCTAAAGGTAAAATATGAAAGATAAAGCGTGTAAAAGTAAAAATACCCTCGGGTTGCCTCCCGATAAGCGCCACTTTTAACGTCTTTAGCCCGACGTCTTTGTAAGTTTTAATCTTCGATTTGAATCAAACGCAAGATGTTCACCTCGCGTGTTTCTTTTCCTCCAAAGTACTTTTTGACTTGGTGACCATTGACCTTAAATTCACCATTTTCCGGATGTGCGATTTGAATGGTTCCATACGGAAAAACCTTAGTGACCGTAAATGGTCCGGACCATCTTGACTTTAGTTTCCCCAAAAAGAGCTTGAGTCTTGAATTGAAAAAGAGTACTTGGTCTCCTTCTTTGAATTCCTTTCCCTTTTTGATGAGCTTATCATGATATAGCTTAGTTCGTTCTTTATAAGCACGTGAATTCTCGTATGACATCAACCTCCACTCTTCCAATTCATCTACTTGCCACAACTTTTCTCGATCGGCGAGGTCCATATCACTATTTAGTTTCTTTATTGCCCAATATGCCTTGTGCTCTATCTCCACCGGTAGGTGGCATGCTTTCACGTAGACTAATCTAAAAGGGGTGGTTCCGATTGGAGTTTTATAGGCCATTCTAAACGCCCATAGCGCATCATCTAACCGATCGGGCCAATCTTTACGGTGAATACCAACCGTCTTTTCCAAGATTGCCTTAATATCCTGGTTGGCATTCTCTACTTGACCACTCATTTGGGGGTGATATGGTACTCCCCCCTATGTTGGACTCCGTACTTGGCCAAAATCTTTTCCATAGATGAATTCCTAAAATGCGTTCCACGATCACTAATTAAAACTCTTGGTACTCCAAATCTAGTGAACAACTTCTTAAGAAATCCAATAACACTCCTAACATCATTGTTCCTCAAAGCTTGTGCCTCCACCCATTTTGACAAATAGTCTATTGCAACTAAGATATACTTGAATCCTTTGGCGCTCGGGAATGGTCCAACGAAATCAATGCCCTAGATGTCGAAAACCTCACATGCCAAGATGTATGTTTGAGGCATCTCGTTCCTTGCGGTAATGTTTCCAACTCTTTGACATCGATCACAATTTGAAACACATATTTGAGCATCTCTAAACAACGTGGGCCAATAGAAACCCGCCTCAAGAACTTTCCTAACGGCTCTATTGCTCGAGTAGTGACCCCCGGTCGGTCCAGCATGACAATGACCCATAATTTCCAATCCCTCTTGCCCCGCTATACATCTCCTAATAACTTGGTCCGCGCATACTCGGAACAAGTAGGGATCATCCCAAAAATAGTGTCTACTCTCCGCTATAAATTTTCTCCTTTGGTGCACATCAAAGTAATTCGGAATAACTCCTCCTATGATATAGTTGGCAATATCCGCATACCACAGCACATCATCTACTTTAAACAACCTTTCTTCCAGAAAAAGTTCCGCTATTGTAGCACTCTTTTCTCCTAAGTTAGGGTTCTCGATTCGGGAGAGATGATCCGCCGCTTCATTTTCTTTCCCTCTTTTATCCTTGATCTCGATATCGAACTCTTGGAGTAAAAGGACCCATCTAATCAATCTTGGTTTAGCTTCGGTTTTAGACATCAAATACCTAAGAGCCGCATGATCCGTGTAAACTATTACCCTAGACAAAAGAAGATAGGATCTAAACTTATCGAGTCCAAAGATCACCGCTAGCAATTCTTTTTCTGTGGTAGTGTAATTTTGTTGGGTTCTATCGAGGGTTTTGCTCGCAAAAGCTATAGGTTGAAAGTGTTTCTCCTTTCTCTGCCCCAACACTACCCCTACCGAATAACCGCTAGCATCGCACATCATCTCAAAGGGCAATTCCCAATTTGGTCCAACTAAAATAGGAGCACTCACTAACTTCTCTTTGAGTGTGTTAAAATCAACTAAGCACTCATCACCAAACTCAAACTCTATGTCTTTTTCTAAGAGCTTGGTCAAAGGTCTAGCTATTTTGGAAAAGTGCTTGATGAAACGTCGGTAGAAACCGACGTGACCTAGAAAGCTTCTCAAGCTTGTGACGGAGTTAGGAGGTGGTAGGGTGTCAATAACGGATGTTTTAGCTTTATCAACTTCTATTCCTTTGTTTGACACCTTATGGCCTAACACTATGCCCTCTTCTACAATATAGTAGCACTTTTCCCAACTAAGTGCTAAGTTCACTTCTAAACACCTCTTGAGGACTTTTTCTAGATTGTTTAAACACTCATCATAGGTTTCCCCCATATGGTAAAGTCGTCCATAAACACCTCCATGAACTCCCCTATATACTCCTCAAAAATCGCTAGCATGCACCTCATGAAAGTCGCTGGCGCATTGCACAAACCGAAGGGCATGCGCCGGTATGCAAAGGTACCCATAGGACAAGTAAAGGTTGTTTTCTCTTGGTCCTCTAATGCTACGGGTATTTGGAAATAGCCTCACCATCTAAGAAACAATAATAAGCATGTCTGCTTACCTTCTCAACCATTTGATCAATAAAGGGCAAAGGGAAGTGGTCTTTTCTAATGGCATCATTTAGTCTTCTATAGTCTATACAAACCCGCCACCCCGTTACGCTACGTGTAGGAATTAGTTCTTCTTTATCATTCTTTACTATCGTTATTCCTCCTTTTTAGGCACTACGTGGGTAGGACTTACCCACGCGCTATCCGATATGGGGTAGATCATTCATACATCCATAAGCCTAATCACTTCATTCTTGACCACTTCGGCCATGTTGGGGTTTAACCTTTGTTGGGGTTGAGCTACGGGCTTAACATTCTCTTCAAGCAAGATTTTGTGGGTGCACATACTAGGACTTATACCTTTTAGGTCTTGTAATTTCCACCCTATTGCTCCTTTATATTTTCCTAACAAGTTCACAAACTTGTCTTGTTGATTTTCATCTAGTTTTGATGAGATTACTACCGGTAAAGTCGAATCTTCTCCTAGAAAGGCATATTGTAGACTATCCGGTAAAGCTTTAAGATCATTTTTCACTCTTTTCTCTTCAATTATACTTTCTTTCTCTACTTCTTTCTCAACATTCAACAACTCATCCCTTTCACCTTCCTCCATTTCCTCCTCAACTTCTCCAAGAAATTCATGAACATAGATAGCATCATTAATACAATCATCAAAGAAATTTACGAACTCAATATCATTCAAATCACATAAGACATCATTAACATTCACATCATCAACATCACGAGTATCATGCAAGGCATCATGCAAATCATTATCATCCTCACTAGACAAGGCATTCTCATCAAAAACAAAAGATTCAAGACTATTATCATCATCATCACACAACAACTTCAAGTAAGCATCATTTCTCGACTTTCCCATAAGATTGGGATAAATGGACTCAGCGTGCTTATGGAAGATGTCCACAAAATAGCATGCGTCGTCCGTGGTCAACGTGCTTGGTAAACTCGGCATCGCCTATTTGACATGGGATGGTGAAGTTTCTGGGGTCTGTGAGCTTTTGTGGTTGACGGCGCACGAACGTGGAGCATCCCTCCCCTAGCAAAACCGTAGTCGACTCCTCTAGCTTCTTCTTATTGGTGAGCAAATCCTTTAAGAACTTGGCATACCTTGTCATTTGACCTAGTGCATCAAGAAAAGGCAAGTTAATGTGTAATTGTTTTAAAAGTTCAAGAAATTTACCATATTGCGTTTTGTCAATGTTCTTCTTCACCCTCCCGGGAAATGGGAGCGGTGGTTGATACATCGGTAAGTCGACTTTTTCCTTCCCTTTATCTTGAGCTTAGGTGGTATTAGGACTCAAAGGTAGCGGTGATTCTTCCTTCTCTTGCTCCTTGTCATCTTCAAGAATTTCTTCAATTATTTCTTTTTCAATTGGACTTTTGGGATTGGTGCTTTTCTTTAGGATTGGCTCCGGGAGTTCCTTGCCACTCCTAAGGGTCACAGCTTGTGCCCGCTCTCGTGGGTTGTTTACCGTGGTACTTGGAAGTGAGCCTTGTGGTCTCTCGGTCAATGCTTTGGAATTTTGTGCCACTTGAGTCTCCAAATTCCTTAGTGAAGTGTGATGCTCTTGTCTCAAGTTAGAGACATCTTGTCTTATGGTTGACATTTCTTGTCTCAAATCTTGCTTCCATTCTTGTCGGATTTCATTTTTCATGTTCGCCATATCGTGCTTGAGTTCTCCAAACATTCTAATCACCTTATCTTCAAAGCTTTCTTTCGGAGCTTCTTCTCTTGGTTGATGGTTGCCTTGATACGCTGGTGGCCTATATGCTCCTTGATTCGGCCTTTGATTGTATTGGTTGTATTGGTACCCCCGGTTCTCTTGAAAACCTCTATTGTAAGGTGCATTGTAACTCGGCCCACCTTGACTAGGCCTCGGATTGTATTGGTTTTGGGATGGTTGATTTTGCCATCCTTGACCTTGCCTCCAATTTTGGTTGTTGTTGTTTCCATAGGCATTGTAGTCATTGGGTTTTTGATAACCCACGGCGTCGACTTGTTCATAACCACCATCCTCGTAGTTAGATGTACACTCGTGAGCCCCGTGTGCACCCCCACACTTATCACAATAGAGTGCCAAGGTCATACACGAATTTCCTCTTTGATTTTTGTTCATCTTTTCCATTTGAGCTTGCAACCGCTTCACCTCAAGTCCCAAGGCTTCCATTTTGGCTTGGGAAGCGGTGTCGGTGCTTACTTCATACAATCCTCCCTTTGACTCTCTTTGGTTGTACCAATTCCCGGTATTTGATGAGATAGTTCTTATCAACTCTTCCGCATCCTCGGGACTTGTAGAAACGAAAGATCCTCCAGAAGATGAGTCCAAAAGCAATTTACATTCGTCGATGAGGCCGGAGTAGAATGAACTAATGACGTCCCATGGATGTAGGACGTCCGGCGGGCATTGATGCTTGAGTGTCTTAAACCGTCTCCATGCATCCGCTAAAGTCTGCAATGACCCTTGTTTAAAGTCTTGAATTTGCTTTCTAATCTTTAATGTCTTGGTCAACGGAAAGAACTCTTGCATGAACTCTCGGTGGAGTTGCTCCCAAGATCTAAAATGGTTGTCAATGTGCGAATCAAGCCACCTTGCGGCTTCTCCTATCAACGAAAATGGGAACATTTTAAGTCTTACAACCTCCTCGGTCACTCCATTTTGACGGTACATACCACACGATCGAATGAATCGGGTGATATGTACTTGTGGATCCTCCGCCGGCAGCCCACTAAAGGGTTGGTTTTGCACTAGTGTGATGACGGTGGAATTGATTTGGAAATTGTTGGCTTCCACCGGTGGGATGTAGATGGAGTTGTGAACACTAAAATCGGGTGTCATGTAGTCCGCAATTGTCCTTCTAGCTTCACCTCTATGATCTCTTGGCTCATTCCTAGGGGTATTCCTCCTCGGTCTTAGTGGCTCATAATACTCCTCATCATATTGTGGTTCATAGAAAGCTTCCCTCCTTTGTCTAGGAGTTGGTGTTTCTCTTCTTGGTGGCACGTCATAGAGTGGATTGTTAAATTGCTCCTAAAATCCTTGTGCATATCTCCTCCTTGGTAATGGTCCAGCGGGATAGAGTGGATTGTTAAATTGCGTCCAGCGGGATTTCTGCTGCGCTGCTTCAAAACTTCAGAGGGGTCGAAATCGGACGCGGGCTACCGACCCGCGTCCACCGCGCGTCCTCAACAGAGCTCATGAACTTCAGAGAGCTGATTTTCTACTACTACTACTGCTACTGCTACTGTTACTGTTACTGCTACTGCTACTACTACTACTACTACTACTGCTACTACTACTACGACTTTGAGCACTCTAAAGTCTATATTCTTTGGTCTTTTTTTTTCTTTTTCTTTTTTTAAAAAGAAAGGCATATATGTAACCGTGTGGGATAAATAATCGTATATCTTATAGTCTTACGCTACCCATTGCAAGACTTTGAGCACTCTAAAGTCTATATTCTTTGGTCTTTTTTTTTCTTTTTCTTTTTTGAAAAAGAAAGGCATATATGTAACCGTGTGGGATAAATAATCGTATATCTTATAGTCTTACGCTATGTTTGGCAAACCTAGTTGAAAAGGTAGTTAGAAGCTGAAAAATAGCAAAAAGCTGAAAAGTTATAAGCTCGAAGTTGAAATCTAAAGAGCTGTTAAGCTAGTTGTTATGCTTAAAAGTGTTTGGTAAAATTAGCTTTTTGATAAGCTGATAAATGTAAAAAGATTAAAAAGGACGTCTTCATAAAATTAAAATAGTTTTAAATTTAAATAGGTTTGTTTACATATTAAAATATAAAATAATGAAATTAATATATTTTAATAAAATATAAAGTAAGAACATATATTTGAAAATATATAAAGTAAAACAAAATGTTTATAATTCATAAAGTTAGTTCATACAAAATTTAATGTTCAAACACAATGTCAAATTGAAATTACAACCAAACATTTTGATGATAAAATGCCAAAAGGCTTTTAATTTAGAAGGGTAAATAATGTCATTTATTTAAAATATTAAAATAATAAGTATAAAGATGGAAAAAGTAAAAAACCTACTAGTTTATTTTTGAAATGCTAAATAAAGTAGCTTATTTTAAAATAAACTCTTATTTTAAGCTAGTAACTTATTTTAAGATTAAGAACATTACCAAACAGAGCTTATAGTTTTTTAGTAGCTTAAAATAAGATACTCTCTCTGTCTCATTTTACCTGTCTTACTTTCCTTTTTAATTTGTCTCAACATGTTGTCCTCTTTCCAAAATTGAACATCACCATCATACTACTTTTCCCAATTTACCCTTATGACTTTTACTTTCTTTAGTGCTTTTATTTCCAAAAGTAAAAAAGTAAGGGGCATAATTGAAAAGTACACTACATTTACTATAATTTCTTAAAAAGCGTTCAAAAAGCAAATGAGACAACCAATTCGGGACGGAGGGAGTATAAGTTTTGTCAAACATAGCCTTAGTGCGTTCTCTTTCCTTTTTTTCATTCTTTTTTTTTGTCTTATATTATACTAGTCTTTTCACGCGCTTTGCGAGAATAGGATAATGCCCAATATTTATTTTTAAATAAATACTTCAAAGTATATCAATACAAGATTATATAGGAGATGTTCATGCATATGTAATTGAATATTGAATTTGTTTATTTAAATCAGTAATTCAAAGTATATGAATGCAAAATAATATATGAGAGATTGATTATAATTGTCATTAAAATAAATGTTTACAATTTTGTAAAAACGATAGTCAAAATACTTAGTCTAAAAATGCTATTATAATAAATACTACTTTTGATAATAAAAATTTACATTTTAAATCATATTAATAAAGAAATACGATTTATCTTTAAAGTGAAAAACTGTGATGTAATCAAAAAAATATTACGGGTAGTTTCTTGCTTTAATTTATTGAGTTATTTGAATGTATTATTTGTCAACAAATCCTGCCTAAGTAATTAATATGATTGTCTTCAAATTAATTTTTTTAATTTTTTTCTATGTTATTAATATAATACTTGGTAAATAAATATATAACATTATTTTGTATTATAACATTGATACGGAATATTTAATTAGAAGATAGTGTAAAAAGAAGACAATGGATAATGTAGTGAATATAATTAATTAATGCTTTTGAAGGTAATGAAATTATATCTTTTTTAAAAAAAAATTTATAATGAATAATTTTTATTGTAGAAAATAAAGACTATATAACTAATGAAATTATATCTCTTTTTTAAATTTTTGATAATGAATAATATTTTTTGTCGAAAATAAAGACAATATAACTAATTAAATTATATCTCTTTTTAAATTTTTTGATAATGAATATATATTTTTTGAATAAAGGAATTGTAAACATATAAATTAAAGAAATGCATATGTATTATTTTTTGTTGTAGCTACTAATTTATTTAATTTAATAAGATTATAACAGTAATAGAATGGGTACTTAATTTTCAATAATATACTCTAACATATTCTTATTAATATATGTTTAACAATTATGTCAATTCTGATTGGGATGAGATTCGAATCTAAGACATTTCTTATAGAAATTAATGGGTAAATTAAAGTTAACGAAATATTCCGTAAATAAAGTTTATTATAACGGGATGTGAGGTTATTTAAGGGAATGAAATGATATAATAGAGGGTAAAGAAGAAAAATCATAAAAGATTACTAAAATAAAAATAATATAAACCATTCGTTTAAGTAAATAATTACACCAACATTTTTTTCTTCCCGTTAGAATCCTAACATTATTGGCTCAAGATTGTATATGTATATGTATATATGTATATTGTATGTAGATGACGTGGAACTGTTTTTTTTTTTCCTTTTTCTTTTAAAAACCAGTTTCCACGTCATATAATATAAGACAAAAAAAGAATGAATAAAAGAAAGGGAACGCACTATGACTATAAGATATATATATATATATATATATTAATAAAACATAACGAAATTGTAAAATGCTAAAATCCATGTGTAATTGTATTTGTGATCAAGTACTTAATAGTTCGTCAGGACATGTTTGACAATGACATTTGAGATGATGCACCATTTGTTGGTTTGTAAAGTGATATCATACATTCCAATGTCATTATCAAACACTATTGATTGAACTCGAGTCCCTTGTATTTAGATATAGCACGCATTTACAATAATGTTGGTGGTGAATGAGAGCATCTTCATAATAATAATAATAATAATAATACTAATAATGATAAAAATAAAATAATAATAATAATAATAAATAATAAAAGGGGGAAATTTTTTTACTATTTACTTACAGTTTCATCCTCAAGAACGATGAGCATATACTTTTTCTCAAGCGTTTCAATAACGTTTTTTGGTTCGTTTTTCCTAATGACATGAACTGTACAACTCCAGCTCACAGTTTGTGTGTAAATATCAATTAACTTTACTGCATTTGTCATGACTAATATCCTTCTGTCCAGTGGCGGAGCCAGAAATTTTCTTCAGTGGGGGCAAAAAAATAAAACTAATGAGATATTTTGAAAAAAAAAAAAGAATGAAAAATTTAGATACCGAGTCATTAATATTGTTGACTAGTGATGAAAAATTAAAATACATCAAGATAAAAAAAATATTTAAAACAAAATATAAAACATAATTAATTTGATAAAATAGTTTGAATGAAAAACACATTATAAATCATTCACCTCACTATTAATATTAAAAAAGAAAAATAAAATAAAAAAGAGTAGAAGTCACAATGTGACAAATAAAAAATCCAATTAGAACTCACACTATTAATATTAAAAAATGTCAAAAACAAAATTTCACTCATCTCAACATTAAAATATAATTTTTTAAAAAGACACAATGTTACAAATAAAAAATCCAAAAAGCTAAATTAAGTGCTGCTGTAGGGTTTGAACTGTGGCCATTTTGATTTTCAATATCAAGATCTTACCACCTAAACCAACTTACCCTATGTTTAACTTATGGTATAGCTAGTATATATACATTACATGTGATGGGGGAGTAGGGGCAACTGCCCCCATTGTGCCTCCGCCACTGCTTCTGCCATGGGAAATATGTTCATAAAGGATGTTATGAAATAATATAATGGGAACCACAACATAAATTCAAAAACCATAAATTAGGGAGTTAGGAGTAACTAAAATGTGTAAATTATAGAGGAATATAATGAGAACCACAACATTACATACAATGATACAAGTATAGATGAACATATTATACAATAGATATATTTACATAACGATATTGAAATTATACCTAATTAATAAGTATATCATCATTGATTTTTTTTTAAGTTGTAATCATTATGAGTGCAAATACAAATAATAGAATTAGCATGATAATATTTTGACAATCATATCTATAGAATGTGATGTGTTGCATAATCTGTTAGGTTTAGTTTTCGATGAATACCAATGAGAAGGGGAGGAGTTTATATATTGTTGTTTTGGGTAGAATAATGGTTTAGTTAGGAATCTACACAAAATTGTATTATAGAATCCTATTAAGACTTCAATATTCTAATTTTTAAGTTAGGAATCTATACATAATTGTATTATAGAATATTGCCGATTTGTTTAAAAACTGCAATAAAGTAACAAATTGCCTAAAGAATTTAATGTTAAACTTCCGTTATATTTAACAGAAATAATTTGGTAATATTATAAATGATTAGGATATATTAGGAATTTAATTGGAGGTTGCACAATAATAAGAACACAAAGTACAATATGTTATAGCAGACTATTACACCGACATTTTTTTGTTCCAGTTAGGGGTCTAACATTATTGACTCTTATTAGTGTTCCAGTTAGAGGTCTAACATTATTGACTCTTATTATAAGTGTAAATATATATATTCTCCTTCACCGTCGGTGTATAGAATCTATACATCGGTGGTGCATTAAATATTAATTATGTTCAATCACTCAAAATAATCTTAAAATTATATTGTGTATTAAAAATTGAGTAATTTCCACTTTTGATCCCCCGAGTACGAAACCCTTTCCATATTTGGTCCTTCACTATTAAGATTTTCAAATTTGGTTTCACGACTTTTACAGGGCGTTTGGTTGGAAGGAGGGAATTAGTGAGGAAAAGAATTGTAATTCGGTGGAATTACAATTCAATGAATAAGGTAGAAATTGCAATTACAGTGTTTGGTATGTAGGAATAGGAGTACAGAGAATTGAAATGTAATAAATGACAAAATGACTAAAATGTCCTTATGTTGTAGTAGATTTTGTAGTTGTAGTAGTAGAAGCGTAATAATAATAATAATAATAATTCTTTCAAAATAATAATAATTGTTTAAATAATAATAATAATAATAATAATAATTCTTTCAAATTAAAAAAAAATAAAGGGTATGAGAGGAGGGACAAAATTGTCTTTACACCAACAAAATAGCCCCTCCTCTCTATTGAATTGCAATTCATCATTTGGAGGGAATTGCAATTCCGCCCAACCAAACAATGTAGTTTGGGAAACCCCCCAAACTACACCCAACCAAACACCCCCTTAAATTTCAACCACATTTGATCTTTCCGACTAAAATTTCAGCTACCGGTAGAAATATTTCCGGCGAGTGAATTATTTTAATGGTATAATTATCATTTTTAGATTTTCTTTTATTTTTCCCCAATCCCTTTCTTCCAACATTTTCCCAACCACCATTCTGTCATTTCTCTCCCCCTCTTCCGCAGCCCATTTTCGCATCACACATTCTTCTTCATCTTCATTCCCTTCCCCCTCTGATCTTTTTCTTCCTCTGTTCCCCATCCCCACTGTCAACAATTGACGGTAACATTCTGGCATCAACAATTGAAAAAGATTGTGTGTCTTGAAATCACAAATTTAAGGGTGTCTACTTAATTTTAACCAAATTAAATCTTAAGCAATAATATAAATAAACATTAAAGTACGACACCAAGGATTGTTAATGCAGTTTGGAGCAATAGTCCTATGCCTGTGGGGCCACTCACAAAAAATCCAATTCACTAAGAAAAACAAAAAATTACAAGAAATGAAAATATTAACACTATTCAATGGACTACGTTGAGTATAATAATTATTTCTTCAAATCTTCAACCGTGGATGAATTCGTGCATACCAATCAACAAGCCTTCAACAACTTCATAATAGTCGCAGATGATATTTGAACTTACAGCTTCAATTTTGTAAACAATATGAAATAGCTTTCATAATAATCAGCTTCGTAAATCGTGTGATGATGATGGATAATACCCTTGATATATATATTTGATAAATAATAGAGTTTATTACTGAAATGGTCCATCGACTATTGCAAAATTACCAATTTGGTCATCAACAAATTTTTGTGCCCAATTAAGTCTCTCGACTTTGAAAATTTTAACCAATTTGGTTCTACGTTTATTTTGCCGTTAAACATCCGTTAAAATCGGGATCAAATTGGTAATTTTGCAATAGTCAAGGGACCAAATTGATAATTTTGCTATAGTCAAGGGACTATTTCAGTGAAAAATTAATTATCAACTTGGTCCTTTGACTACAGCAAAATTACCAATTTGGTCCATTGACTATTGCAAATTTACCAATTTGGTCCAATTTTAACGGATGTTTAACGGCAAAATAAACGAAGGACCAATTTGATTAAAATTTTCAAAGTCGATGGACTTAATTGGACACAAAAAATTATTAATGACCAAATTGATAATTTCACAATAGTCGAGGGATCATTTTCACAATACTCTAAATAATATAAAGAATTCCTTTCGTAATTCGTGAACATCAACGAAGAATAACACTTCTATTTATACTCATTCCCCAATAACATCCTGACATCTACTTTTCAGATGTTTTTTTTTTTGAACAAACTTTTCAGATGTTAGTTGACCATCAAATGCTTCATCGCCACTTATTTAAATCACTAGTTTTATACGCGCATTGCGCGTATGAGTTAATGTCCAATGTTTATATTTAAATAAATATTTGAAAGTATATAAATGCAAGATTATATAGGAAAAGTTTATACATGGGTAATTGAATGTCGAATTTTTTTATTTAAATATTTAACTCAAAGTATATGAATCCAATATAATATAGAATCTAAATGTTTGCAACATTGTAAAATCGATAGTCTAAATATTTGATTTAAAAATGATAATAGTCTAAATAAATACTATTTTTCATTTGAATTTTTCTAATTGTTCTTAATTCTCTTTTGAGTAACATTGTCATTGTCTTCATCTTTACTATTTGTTCTATTCCTTTTTGTTGACAGTGTGTTATTTGTAATTCAATTATTGTTGGTAGCATAGGTGACAACGTCATGCAATGGGTTTATGATATAGGAGTTATGGACTTTCCTTTAGGTGTACTGTTCTGCTTGGGGTTTATTTGATTCAACTATTATTGTTGAATGAGTTATTCCTGATAAAGATATCCCTAGTTTAAGAAAAAAGATTAAATAAATTAATAAAAATTTGAAAATTTAAAATATTATATATTCCAAAGATATTAAAAATTAGTTTCTCACTTCAATTTGCGGGGTGATGGGTTATTTGAGTACTTTCATTGTCAACAAATCCCCCAAGTAGTTAATATGATTGATTTCAAACTATTTTTTTTTTATTTTTTTCATGGTATTAAAAAATACATATATATCATTTTTTGGTGTAACTACTAATTTATTTAATTCAATAAGAGTAAAATAGAGCGATTTCACTTCAACTTGTTGGGTTATTTGAGTACTATCTTTGTCAACCAATCTCCAAGTAGTTAATATAATTAGCTTCAAATTATTTTAAAAAAATTTTCATAGTATTAATAAAATACTTGGTAAATAAATATATAACATTATCTTGTACTATAACTTTGATATTTAATTACAAGATATTGTAAAAATAAGATAATGGACATTGTAATGAATATCAATTGATAAATTTGAATGTAAAGAATCTTTGCATGAGAGAAAATAAAGACAATATAACTAATGAAATTATTTCTCTTATTTAATTTAATTTTTTGATAATGAATAATTTTTTCAAATAAAGGTATTGTAGACACATAATTCTAAATTAAAGAAATACATATGTATCATTTTTTGTTGTAGCTACTAATTTATTTAATTTAATAAGAATGAGAAACTTAATTATCTCAAATTTGATTGAGATGAGGTTCGAACCTAATATCTTTCTTATAGAAATTAATGGGTAAATTAAAAGTTAATGGAATATTAACGGATAATAGAATATTTAACGGAATACTTAACGGATAATCATAAAAGTAATGTTAAATTAGGTAATCTCTATTAATGATATTAATCTGAATTATCTTAGCCATCTATTTGATTAAATAATTCATCTGAACCATCCATTTGATTACCGCCATTTTTTCTACCCATTTTAGGCCTAACTCTCTTTGACTCTTATTAGTATAGTAGATTTCCATAATAATCGCACAAAACAAGAATAATTCTAATCAGATCATGAGGCAGCTCCAGAAGCAAGTTTAGACAGTTTAAAAAATACTAAATTAATCTTAAACTTAACCTATTGTGTGATAAATAATTTAACCAATTTACTTAGTATATATATACTAGAGAAAAGTGTCAAATTGGTCATCTAAGTCGGGTGAATAGTGCAATTAGGGTCTCTAACTGAAAAAAGCTTCATTCAAGCCCCCTAAACCGGCAAAAAAGTGCAATTGAGTTCTAAATGACTTGTTTATCAAGTTACTACCCCTTGGACTGAAATTAGGTGCAAAAATTTATAATTTGTATCACATTTGATCATACTGTCAAATTAATTTGTATTTTATAAATAATTTTTAAATTTAAAAAAAAAATAAAAAACAAAATTAAAGTGACTGCCGACTTTTGTTTTGTTTTGTTTTTTTAAACATTATTTAAATAATTGTTTTTATATTATTAAAAAAGTTTTGTAAAATTATTTTAAATAATTTAAAATAATTTTTTTAAATAATTTAAAAATATTTAAAAAAAAAAGTGTAAGATCAATGAGTGTTGGTCATGTTCACTGTTCGTCCATAAGTTATACTAAAATTGTAAATTTCGTCTCTTATGTTTTATTAATAAAGGGACAAAAAGTGCAACATCAATGATAACTTATGGACGAAGAGTGCGTATGGCCAACACTTGGGAACGAATTCTACAAATTAATTTGACAGTAGGACCAAATTATTAAACGGTCGGTGGTTGTTTTTAATTTTTTTTTATTTATAATAAATAATATTTTTAATAAATAAAAATATTATTTTTCGAACTGAAATAAATAAAAATATTTGTTTTGAAAAATTAAAAAAAATGAGAAAGTGTCAAATTGGCACCATAAGTCAGGTGGATAGTGCAATTTCACCTCCTAACTGAATTTGACCTGATAAGCAAGTCATTTAGGACTTAATTGCACTTTTTTTTACCGATTTAGGCGGCTTGAATGTAGTTTTTTTCAGTTAGGGTGCCTAATTGCACTATCCACCCGACATAGGGGGCCAATTTGACACTTTTTCCTATATATATATATATATATATATATATACTAATAAGAGCCAAAGAGAGTTAGGCCTAAAATAGGTAGAAAAAATGGCGGCCAAATTATTTAATCAAATGGATGGTTCAGATGAATTATTTAATCAAATAGATGGTTAAGATAATTCAGATTAATATTATTAATAGAGATTATCTAATTTAACCTTACTTTTATGATTATCCGTTAAGTCTTCTGTTAAATATTCTCTTCTCCGTTAACAGTCCGTTAACTTTTAACTTACCCATTAATTTATATAAGAAAGGTCTTAGGTTCGAACCTCATCTCAATCTTAAGTTTCTCACTCTATTTTACTCTTATTAAATTAAATAAATTATTAGCTACAACAAAAAATGATACATATGTATTTCTTTAATTTAAAATTATGTGTCTACAATACCTTTATTTGAAAAAATTATTCATTATCAAAAAATTAAATTAAATAATAGAAATAATTTCATTAGTTATATTGTCTTTAGTTTCTCTCATGCAAATATTCTTTACATTCAAATTTATCAATTGATATTCATTACATTGTCTATTACCTTATTTTTACAATATCTTGTAATTAAATATCAAAGTTATAGTAAAAAATAATGTTATATATTTATTTACCAAGTATTTTATTATTTGAGTACTTTCTTTGTCAACCAATCCCCAAGTAGTTAATATAATTAGCTTCAAATTATAGTTACACCAAAAAATGATACATATGTATTTCTTTAATACCATTAAAAAAAATAAAAAAGAATAGTTTGAAACCAATCATATTAACTACTTGGGGGATTTGTTGACAATGAAAGTACTCAAATAACCATTACCCAGCAAATTGAAGCGAGAAACTACATTTTAATATCTTTGGAATACATAATATTTTAAATTTTCAATTTTTTATTAATTTATTTAATATTTTTTCTTAAACTAGAGATTCCTTTATCCACAATAACTCATTCAACAATAATGGTTGAACCAAATAAACCCCAAGCAGAATACCTAAAGGAAAGTCCATAGCTCATATATTATAATCTCATTGCATGACGTTGTCATCTATGTTACCAACAATAACCGAGTTGCAAATAACACACTACCAACAAAAAGGAAGATAACAAATAGTAAAGATGAAGACAATAACAATGTTACTCAAAAGAGAATTAGAACACTTAGAAAAATTCAAATTAAAAGTAGTATTTATTTAGACTATCATTTTTAGACCAAATATTTAGACTATCGATTTTACAAAGTTGCAAACATTTATTTTAGTAATAATTATAATGAATTTTCTATATTATCTTGGATTCATATACTTTGAGCTAGATATTTAAATAAAAAAATTCGACATTCAATTACCATGTATAAGCTTCTCCTATATAATCTTGCATTGATATACTTTCAAATATTTATTTAAATATAAACATTGAGCATTAATCCATTCGCGCAATGCGCGTATAAAACTAGTATTCTAATATGTATCAATTAAACATTTATAAAATTTTACATTTACAACAATAAAATAAAACATCTCTCTCAAAAAAAAAAACAATAAAATAAAACAGAAGAAAAGGAAAAAGACGACCACGGACGGGGAATGTTACCGTGGAAGCGATTTCCGAACATATCGGGATGCGAAAGTGGAGTGGACGGAGTTGTCGTACTCGGATGCAGTCTTTGACAGGACCATGGCGGTTTTTATATTTTACTTAATTAATTAAGACAATATTATTTAATTTAGGGATAAGGGTCAAATAGGCCCTCGAACTATAGTTTATTGTGCAATTAGACCCATAAACTTTAAAAAGGTTCAATTAGGCCCTCAAACTTGTTATTTTGGAGCAAATAGACCCTTGAACTTATTTATGACCTGTAATAGCAGGTCATAAACATTTCCGGCGATCCTCCGGCCAACTCCGGCGAAATTCCGGCCAAAAAACAAAACCAACAACCGCTGCGGTTCACGGTCGCCGGCGGCGTGGCCGGTCGGGATGGCGACCA